>JACXGI010005705.1:12973-45752 GCA_016801175.1 Esox masquinongy
GGGTATATACAGGAAGTACCATTACTGAGTCAATAGCTGGAGTATATACAGGAAGTATCATTACTGATTCAGTAGCTGGGATATATACAGGAAGTACCACTACTGAGTCAAGAGGGAAATTGAAGGAAGCTTAGGAGATAAAGTTTTACTCTGTGTTGGAGTCTTTTGTTTTACACAAATGCATAATTAGCTATTTACATCAAAGAACGGTTGATACCTTTTCATACTACCTTCAGAAAAAAAAATCATGCTTCTCCCCCAGATGAAACTAAATTGTGCAATTTCAAAACTCCTTTAGTAATAATAAAAAAAGACTTGAACTGGCCTTCTGGGATCTACTCTTGTATTACAAAAACCCTCTCTAGCTCTGCCCCTGTTCATTACAGACTTATAGTTGGTATCTACAGATGTGGAAGAACAAGAGGAATTACGTGGTACAACCCAGAACAAGGGGCTTTCAACCTGAAGACACAATGATGATGTGTCATTGGGAATCCTGCAGTTGCTGTTGTCTTTGGTTACTGTAGGTAATGGCTGGCCAATCATGGTCTGTATGAAATGATCTTACACTAATGTCATAAAACAGGCCCTGGACGGGTGTGCTGCCTGGGGCTGTCTGTCAAAAAGGTTTGGATGCCCTATATGTGATTCTTTTTCAGCCCCCTTTTAACATTGCACCTTGACAACGGCCGGATGTCACCCCATCTTCCACTGATGTCACTTACCCAGCCAGAAGCTCATAATACCAAAGCAGTTCTCTTCTTCAGTAAGTAGGGCAGAGGAAGTGAGAGGGATGAACTGCGAGAGAAAGAGAGACAGGGAAAGAGGTGGTGTGAGACAATGCCGTCTAGGCCTGTCGTACCAAACTGCGATCATGATGCGCGTTGGGCAGCGGGAAGGCCCGGGGTATGAGGCCACATCTCCCCTGCCCCAACCTCGCCTGCCTGGCTCTCGGCAGAACGAAAGCGCGGCATTCTGGGTAGGCAAGCCGCTGAGGGCCCGCGCGGACGTAAGTATGAGGGCTCATTAGGGCGCTTCCTTTTCCTGTACCTACCAAGTGTACCACACCAACATCCCCCCTGCTCCTCTTCCTCCCTCCGCCGTCTCCTCTTCCTCGCTCCACCCTCTCCTCTCGCTCACTCTCCCTCTTTCTCTCGTTCTTCCGCCCTCCCTCGCTAATCCTCTCCCTCCCCTCTCGTCTCCTCTCTCTCGCTCCCACTTTCTCTTTCCCTCCTCAACAAAGGGATATAAATCTCAGTTGGGCAGGATAATTACCCAGATAATTTTATCCGTAATGATGCTTGTCAGTCAGGAGTGGCTGATGAAATTAAAGACAGACGAAAGAAAGTTCTCCACAGTGATTTTCTCCAGCAGATTTATGTGTCAGGAAGAAAGAAGAACAAAATAAGTTGAAGCAGAAAAACTAGGCAACTTGTAAAACTTTTTTCCTCAGGAACGAGCGTGACCTGGTAAATGCTTTGTGAAGGCTGTGAAGCAAATTAAACACCATATGTGTAGCCTACCTTATACAGTATATTCTAAATGACTTCTCGGCTTGCCTGGAGCTCCCTCCAGTCAACCAAACATACATTTTAAGAGAGTGTTACGAACAGGCGGACAAATGTCCACTGTTGACACAATATTAGCATTATTTATGATGACAAAAGTGCGTTGGTTGCAGTGACTGGGACACGACGTAATTCTGTAGCGACAACGTTGTGTAGCAGCCGTCACAGGACATCATTCAACTTGACATCTAATTTGCCGTTCGCACATTTGTACACCTGGCAGTGAACATGCACACATGTTTCAGGCACATCTCAGCAAACCAAAACAGGACTTTTAACAAAACACTGTACTTGATCACGGAGTAGAAGCTGGAGATGGGAGGGAGGGGGAGTTTGTGGCGGTTCGCCCCGGTGGCAGCCAACACACAACACTTTGATCTGTGAATCATCTGAATTCTCTTGACTTGTCTTAGTTTTTCAAAAAGGGGCTACTTAAATTATTTCCGAGCTGCTGATGGTTTCGACGTCGCGGTGCCAAAGGTAGCGGCCCCCCGCGGGTAACGGGAGATGAAAGATACAACAAAAGACATCACCGTAGGAACGTTATAATATTTAGCATAAGCAGCGTCACGCAGTCCTGTAAGGAATATACGTCGTTCCGTTTTCTCCTTTAAAAAATTAACAGGGAGGAATTGGGACCCTGGCAGTATCACTCAACAAAGCCACGGAACAATCGCTTATGTCAAAACTGTGACAATGACAGAATTAGAGCAGTTCTCGTGCATCTCTTCGTATCCCTCAGGAGCCAGACGTACATGCACGTAACTCTGGAAAAGAAAGTTTACTTTCCTTGTTGTATGAAATTAAACTAATTTGCATTAAGCCGGGATAGAGGGGGGTAGGAGGGCTTGGCTAAAACAATATGACAGCACCAACAAGGGAGAGAAATACACGTTTTTTGTTAAGGAAATATGATGCACTTATAAGAAACTGGCATACATCATTTTGAAATCTCTTGAACTGGAAAGACTGTTGTAGGAAATAGCGGTCTACTTCACGGCAGCTAGCCCAGCTACGATGTTTTTAAGACTTGTGTATTGCACCTGGTAGAGCGGATGGGATTGTGACCTCGTGTTGTGCTGTGACCATCCCTGGGTTTGTCTGCGGTTCCTGAAACCTGAAACTCGCTTATGTAGCCCACCGCGTTCCACGCTAATCTTGACTGACGATTCAGTAACAGGCTAACATACTCTTCAACTGTACTCATCAAGGCAACACCAGTGCTGGGACAAATGTGTGAACTCTTTTCCTTTTGAACTGAGTGTTTTGAATGAGGACGGGGAACGAAATGAAAGAGAAATCAATTAAAACCGTCTCTCCCGGTGTAGAAAACCCGAGAGAACATTTCACATGCTGCAAACCAATACGGATTTGATTCTGCCGGCACCGCAGCTTTCCCACCACGTCGCGAGATCACGGCCAGTACCTCACACGCACACACACCCGACGCCAGAGAGATGAATCTCAAGCAGGAGACGCAACCAGGGCACCAATTGATTAATCAGAGCTGGAAGTCTTCTTCTGACCCGCGAGCTTCCCAAGAGAGGAAAAGAGAGAACGATAAAAAGAGAGAAAGAAAAACATGAAAGAGAGAAAGAACAGGGGGAAATTGGTAAGACATAGAGAGAAAGAAACCTTTTTTTTCTTTATTTACTTTTTCCAAATGGTCCTTTTGTTCCCATAAGTCTTTAGCTGAAGTCTTCAAAAGAGGTCTTCAAAAGACGCAGTCACAAGTCTTTCATTGCCTTGACTGATACAGGAAAAGTGTTTTTCAATTCCCACTAGGTGTAATCACGCTAGCATGAATTTGTTCAATTCTACCAGTTTACACTTTACATAATACATCTTTGGAATGAGAATCACTGTCATGTTGTTTTTTGTAAGTTTGTTTTTTGTTTTTCTTGTGGATCGTCCTATTTGAATCCAACCATTTTCTGTGTGTGAGTGGAAGAGGTATGTAACCTGTCTTAAGGAGATGGAAAGTGAGAGAAACAGAGAGAGTGGAAGAGGGGAAGAGAGAGAGAGGGAGGGAGAGACTAACATTTTATTGTTAAGGTTTTTCTCATAGCTGATGTGTTAGGCTTTGCATGTTTCAGCAGAACAAATGAACATGTGGTTGTGCTTTCAGTCCTTTTTGAATCGAATTATAATGTAACCCCATTTTTGCATTCTGCTCTAAACTTATATGGCACTCAAGCCATACAACATGGCTAAACGGCTAACATTTTTGTAAACGAAACCCTAACCCTGCAAGACCTGTTCACGTATACACACACACACACACACACACACAGTAGGTGTAGCAAATCAAAATCAGCCTCCCTGGAAATCTACCAGCATGCATCTGGTTCCACAGCACAACATCATACATACTGCTATGTACGCGTGCGTGTGTGTCTGTGTGCGTGCGTGCGTGTGTGTGTTTCTAACCTAACTAAGTAATGGGGGCAAAAATGTGCCTCAACTGTGGTAAATTTAGAAAAACATGACTTTTGAACAAGGCCTTTTTTTCTTAAATGTTTAGAGCTAAGGTAAATGTTGAGAGATGCTTTGAAATTAGCATTAGAATTAGTCATTACCTGTTAGGGTTTGGGATAGGCGTTAGGGCTAGGTTAAGTTTAAGCATGAATGTTATTGAGGTTAAGGTAAGGGTTAGGCTGAGGTTAGGGGAAGGTTTGGGGTTAGGATTTTTTAAGGAATGTCAATTTTGATGTCCCCATTAAAATATCTAAGTTAATGTGTTTGTTTGGGTTATGGATAGGGCCTGCAGAAATCAAAGAGGCTAAATACCATTCAAGGTAGTTAATATGCAATACAATAGATAAAAGATTGGGGTCTTTTTTTCGTTGTTATATTGGGAAAACTCCTCTCACACTCTCTCCCTCTCTAGCTATCTTCTTCAGCTTTGTGAAGGACTTCTCCGTTTTTTATTCATTTTTTCTGATCCTTGTGGTTTCTGTCCCGGTTAGTTTTATAAATTTTATCTAAAGTTAACACAATCAGGGGTTCCATCCTAAAAGACTTGCCCACTCTTATTCTGTACGTTCCATTCATTCTTCTGAACTTTAATTCTTTAAAGCACCGGCTGCTGATTATCATTTCTAAAGAGGCTCCATCATTCTTCATTTAAGCCCCCTCCCCCACCTCTTCCCCGGCCCTTGAGTACTTCCAATGTCAGTGCTCACTTCAAAAGCCTCTGAACACATCCAACTGTCTGTGAGGACTCCATTGAGATTTCCCATTGCAAACTATTATTCAGTCCATGGCTCTCTGACTGATTCCGTAAGTGTTTTCATTACTAGGCCATGAATCACTTATTGCCTCCGTCCCTTCCTCCAACCATCCCTCTCTCTTCCTCTCTCTCTCTCTCTCTCTCTCTCACTCCATCCCACCCAACCTCCTCTATCTATCCATCCTTTCACCCTTTTATCCCTCCTTCCCAACTTCTGATCTCATTGGCCAATTGAAGGCCAAGGAAATTGATACCGGATTTGAGATCTGAGCCCTAGAATCTGGTCCGGGACCAAAATAGGTTTTCCTCTCAGTCGTGTCAAAGTTATGTTCATGATCAGGTAACATTTGCAGTTGGCGCACTATCTCTAGCTGTGTGAGGTCGACAACACATTGGATGAATGTAGAAATTGCTTTGCGTTTGTATCTTTCTGTTGCCGTGATTTTTGTATCTGTTGTCTATACCCTTAGGGTAACCAAGCTAACGTACTGAGCCCCAACCTTTCCCCCAAAACCACAGGTGACCTCCAAACAACTGTCCTCCTCCTCCGCCTCCTCACATTCTTCCTTTACTTCTCAGATTGCTCCCTGACTTCTGACATCGGGACAGACACCATTTAGGACTCATGATAGAATTTAGGGATTTAACTTTATATCACTGAGCATCAATCGCTTTGTTTTATATTGTCTCCCTTTGCATTTCTAGCTCCCTCCCTCCCGCCCCCCCCGCCCTCTCTTCTTCCCTTATGACTGTAAGTTCTTCACTGCTTTGGTCAGTCACCGGTACCCGTGGATGTTTCATGGCCCCACATCATCCAGAATAGATAAGGAGTCTACCAAAGGGTCTCTCTTCTCATCTCTGGCTGTGGAAAAACACATTTCGGTTCTCCCCAGCAGTACAGAGGTCCCAGTGAAGGGCTCAGACCCTCAGAACCTCTGAGTCAGAACCATCCTACCGACCCGGTGGAATGAGCTGGGGTGGTTGAAAGCAACATGGCTGAAATACAGAGAACATCCCCCAGGTCACTGGCACACAGAACGAGACAGACACACGGAGAGAATAGATTTCCCGTCATGTCCAGGAGGGAGAGCAGAACTGTAGGTTCAAATAAATTCACATTTGTTTTCAGCGGTGAGCATTGTCACTGTCCAAGCCCTCGCTAATATATCATAAATCATTGTTTTAAGGTGGTCAAACCATCGATCATTTAGCAATTACAATGAGTTTTAGGATGCACTGAAACATTTCCTCAAAAATTAGATTTTCCTGTTGCCCACCTTTTACTTCCTCTTCCCCCATATCAGGACTGGGTTGTTCCGTCCCTCAGTCAGTCTCACGGTCAGTGGTTCTTTCAGTCAATCACACGGTCAGTGGTTCTTTCAGGTCTCTGTATATTCCAGAGTAGATGAGAGGTTTAGTGGACAGATAGCCTGTATACGCAGAGATACAAAAATACTGTACCTTTATTATAAACATCAGATTATTCTCTATTGCATAATATTGATGCTTTAAAACTGTGAACGTACTGAATTCTGCCCTGCACAAAGTACCTCTGAAGTACCCCCTCATGTTTAGAGATGTCAAGACCAAAACTGTAGGAAATCCGAGTGAAGATCAAGACCAAAGTGGGGAGGCAAGACCGAGACCAGGACGAGGGAAACGACCAGACAAGACCAGAGAAATGTCAATTCTAGTAACATCTGTTGTGCTTAAAGATGTTTTTCATCACCACCATAACATGACCTCTACTTTTACAGTGTTTTTGGTATAATATTTCAGTATATTTCCCATCAACATTGAGGGTATCTGTTTACTTTCGAAGCATTTTCCTAGACAAACAATATTTTGACCAGTCATATCAGCAATAAATAATGTCTGAAGTAACGACTAACCAGCACACATCAGTTTTAATGCTAGCTGGTAGCAAGCTAGCTTCTCGACCATCCTGGCGTGGTCCCAACTTTCTCGGTTATTGAAGTTTTGCAATATTGAAATGTTGCAGTATGTTGTTTTGTGTATGTTTTCTGTAATAGAAATGATCTGTGGTTATCATGTATGCACAAAATGGATGCTGAGAAGAATGAGATCCATGCACAGGTGTCACGTTCTGGCACGGCAGCCAACTGTGCCAGTGAATCCAACTCCCTGTCTCCCTCATTTTATCACGGACACCTGTTTTCATTGATTATCGCCCGCACCTGTTTCCCCTCATCGCAGACCCTATTTAAGTTCTTGCTTCTCCAATGTATCTTGTCTGTCTTTGTTTTGGTTATACCTATTGTAACGTTGTTCCGTTTTTGTTCTGCGTTTTGATTTGTTTATGTCCTTGTTCTTTTATCCAGTGTTTTGTTTTCTTCCTGTCCTTTTGTTTCATTTATTAAATGTCCTCCGTTTTCCATGCGCTTGTGTCCTGCTTTCTTTGTCAACTTTACAAAAGTTATGCACACTAGCTACCATTGCCTGGCTTTTTACACGGCCCCTTGCTTACAGCAGGTGGAGCATAGCTGCTGGGTGGCTATGACAGATGTGTAGCGCCTGTTACCTTGTCAACCGGATGCAGTGTTGCTTCAGATTATTGGGATGATTGTGGGAAGTTAATTACTGGACTGAGCTCTGCTGGTCTCAGGTAGAAAGTCCTCCCTATCCGAGGCGGAACACAAATGTAGGCGAGTCCGAGACAAGACGAAGACACTCATTATGTGTCGAGGTCTACAGCTCTGCCCAGGAGTACTAGTTACCCTGGTTGGGAACCAATGCTTTAAAAACCAAATTTCCTAATGCCAGGCAACATTGTGTTATTAACTTATCTGGCTAGACAGATAAAGAAAGAGAAATAAACCGAGAGCCAATAAAAGGAGAGAGTTGAAGGAGGGAAGGAAAGAGGGAGGTGAAGAGAGATAAAGGGGAAAAGTGAAGAGAAGAGGCATGACACATTCAGGAAGAAAGACAGAGGGATGACGACGTCAGAGGGATGACAATGTCAGAAAGAAAGACAGAGAGAGAATGACAACGTCAGAGAGATGAAGAGAGAGATGACAAGGTCAGAAAGAGAGGGGGATGATGAGGTCAGAGAGAGAAATAGGGATGACAAGGTCACAGAGATGAAGGGAGAGAGTGAAAGGGAGATGTGATGAGGTGAGAGAGGAACAGGAAGACAGTGACCCTCCTAATAAGTAATAAACGAAAGATGACAAGCAATTGACATTTTCCCTTCACGTCCTCACGTCCATCTTCAACCGTTTTCTTAAATGCCTGAACCAACAGATGGTCCAGCGAGTCTTAAAAAATCATTTCCATTATGCATTTCAGGCACGGATCATATAAATGAACCATCACTACTGAACAACACGGCAAACCACCCGGGCGTCTGGATAGGCGTGTTTTGCACTGGCTGACAGTTGATTACATTAGATTATTATTAATGAATAACATATCTTCAACATATTTGTATTTTTCCCAAGACACTTCGTTTGGCCCTGTGCTATTTCTGCTCTGGCCAACACAGTGCTTCACTAATCTCTGCAGTACAAGCTACAGCAAGGCCCTAACGTTACCACAAATGGATTGACAGTTACAGTACAACAATGTTAAAGCAACAACCACATTTCTCTTCTGAGCTCTCCAGGTTCCAGTGCTGAACAGACAGCCTTTACTACTACAGCTACTTCAAAGGGTGTGGTTGGTGTGTGATTGATGGAGACAAAGCCCTGGAACTATTAGGGTAATGAACAGCTGTGTGGCCCTACTTCATTAACCCCTGAAACACACATACACACACACACACACACACACACACACAGAGCACCAGTGACCCTTAATGAGGTCCTTCATTAGGAGCCATTAGGATGGAAAGGGGATGGCTAGAGCACTTTTGGGTCTGGTTCACACATGGGGACCAGGAGGCCTCCATTAGAGGAGGACATTACGGATGTTGACAGGGAAGAGAGAGAGAGAAGGGGAGGGAGCGGAGCAGGGGAGGTGGAGATGCAGAGAGGGAGGGAGAAGGAGTGAAGGAGGGGGAGAGAGAGGGAGGGTGATTTCAAAATATTTTGGAGGGTCTATTTGTACCCGGGTGAGAATAGACACACGGCAGCTAATCGGCTATTTACACCCACCCAAATAAATGAGGTAATGCGTAATGGACACGGCTGCGTAACGTAAGTCGATAACTACATACATCAATGGCAGCAGGCGCCAAATGATACAAAAGTTGATAGCTACGTGCCTCAACAGTTGCAGGTGCCTTAGGAGGATTCAAATCAAAAAGGTGGGCTACATTAAACACAAAATATAACCTGTTCAACAACGTTGTGTCTTCTCGCTGTTTGTATAATTAAACTAAAAGGATCCAATGTGCAAAATTCTGTGGTTAGCTATGCCCAGTTAACAAATGTTAGATGTTAGCCGAGTAATTTAGCAAACGTTAGCCTGCAGTGATGAAGGAATACAGTAATTTTGCTAACTAGTAGCGTTAGTGCTAGCTAGCTAGCTCTAACAGGCTACAGCTGAACATGAACATGGGTGCAAATAGCATCTGCCCATGGGCTATTCCACGGGTGCAAATATCATTGTTGGCTATGGACAAATGGGTGCAAATAGCATCTGCCAAAATAATTTTATGCAGTATATCTCAAAAGGATGTAATGTAGTAATTTGATCTGAGGTCAAATCCAACCCAGGAAACAGAATAATGAGGTTTAGGCCCCAACATGGCCACACATCCGGTTGTGTTCCGGGTCATTCACCAAACACCAATTACAACCAAAGACAACATTCACTGCCCAATTCCAGCCTCACGCCAAAGCCCTGCTCACTGCCAGGCTCCGAATTCTGTATGCACTGATTGGCTGATGGCCCGTGTGTCAGTGTTTTCACTGATTGGCCCGAATACCCGTCTGACTGTGTTTTCACTGATTGGCCGACTGCCCACGTGACTGTGTTTTCACTGATTGGCCGACTGCCCAGAACTCAAATGGGGCGCACTATGAAGGTAATAGGGTTCCATTGGGGAGGTTGCCACGGTGACACCGTTGCTGATTAACAAAATAAACATCAGAACCTCTGGAAATTACGTAATCGTTCAGCCTGTCTGTTATGTAGACCAAACAAGACATTACAGGCAGACTGAGTGTTACGGTTTGTAGGATGTGTTGAGTTTCTGGTGACACAGAATATGTTTGTTCAGGTTCAAGAGGGGTAATCACAAAGAAGCCTAAGGTTTAGAAGGTAGTGATGGTGTATTAATTTGACCATCCTGTTGTCACATGTTGCTGCTGATGAATTGTCCTGTGCATTAGGAAATTCTAACTTGTTTTGCTGTTTTTTCAGTCACAGTTATAAGACTAGTCCAGGACTAAAAAGATCAGGCGCAAGATAATGTTCCTGCTCTGTCAATCTGCCTTAAATTAGGATGTGGCATCTGTACAGTTCCCCTATAAGGGGGGGCTGGAGTGCTGCATTCTGTAGACAATTACCCATCAGCCCACTGCCACATTCCAAACGGTTTAGCGGAGTTGAACTAACAAGGCCTGTGAGAGTGTCACCTGTCATCACCATCAGACACACACACACACACACTCACACAAACACACACATACACGCAGGGTAGCATGTCAAACCAGGAAGAACAAGCCCTGAGGCCAAATAGAGACATCCTGAATCTCCTGTTCTCTGTGCCAGAGACAGACTCCCCTTGCAAGTTCCTCATACTGTAACTAGAAATCGTCCACACGTGTCCCAGATGGCACCCTATTCCCTTCATAGGGCACTACTACTGACCACATCTAGGGAATAAGCTGTCATTTGGGACAGAAGCCTTCAAGACATCTCCAACACTCTGGCGTTGTCCTGGTTACATGGTCTTCATGTTGACCGGGGGGCAGGTTGAGGGGTTGAGGTAACGAGTTCCAGATGTCTCCATGATCGTAAATGTTTGTTACGTAGAGCATTTTCAAAGCACTGCGACTCTCCCCCGGGAAAGACGTCACTCTCCTCTTTCTTCAAGCTGAGATGAAATGTTCCATGTGCCTGCTATGCCTTGCAAAAGAACCTTACACATGACATGTAGTTGATTAGAGCGCTGTGACAGGAAAGGTGTGTGTGTCGTGTGTGTGTATAACAGACAGACAGACAAGTTGTTTGAGAGGAGAGTGACTGACTTTGCCCAGCTCGGGCTTAGATAAACTCTGTCAACTATTTCAGCTCTGCTTTATTTGATGGGAGTGACACATGCATGCACACACACACACACACGCGCGCGCGCGCGCACCCACAGTGATCTGAATCCAAATCAAAATACAATTCATATTGCACTTCAGAAGCCCCGCTACAGAAAAGGTGGGTGTGAGTGTACTGTTAGTTGGTGGGGGGGGGGGGCGGCATTTAGGGCTGGAAGCAACTGAATCATTTGAGGGCCTTGTTATAACCCTGAACCTTTCATTTGTATCTGGTCTTCATTTACATGATTTATGTCTGATCTAGAAAATAGGTTTACAGAGGTATATGTGGTGTGCCTGTCAGCTTGTTTACATTAAAAAAGCTGATGGATTGAGGTTGGGATCGTTAAACATCAAACTAAGTGGGTTTGGTCTCTCTAGCATGAACAGCTCAAGAGCTCCTGCTTTAGAGTTAATTAACGCAAATGAATGTAATTACTACAGTCATATGCAATATACGTTTAAGATATATATATTGGTTGAGAAAGCATAAACATCTTAAAACAAAGTGTTTTCACTACTTTGAACAGTTAAATATATTTATTTATGTTTATTAATACTGTACATGCAAATTAGTTGAATTAATGTAGTCATAGTTGATACAGCTGGTTAGGATGTTAGGGGGTTAGGCTTAGGTCTTCGAACCAGGCAAACAAAGGGTTAGGGGGTTAGGCTTAGGTCTTCGAACCAGGCAAACAAAGGGTTAGGGGGTTAGGCTTAGGTCTTCGAACCAGGCAAACAAAGGGTTAGGGGGTTAGGCTTAGGCCTTCGAACCAGGCAAACAAAGGGTTAGGGGGTTAGGCTTAGGCCTTCGAACCAGGCAAACAAAGGGTTAGGGGGTTAGGCTTAGGCCTTCGAACCAGGCAAACAAAGGGTTAGGGGGTTAGGCTTAGGCCTTCGAACCAGGCAAACAAAGGGTTAGGGGGTTAGGCTTAGGCCTTCGAACAAGGCTGTTATGACAGATATTAAATTTATTTCATTCTTAACTGCATCAGTAAAACAATTTCCAAATTCCACACGGATATGTGTGTGTAGATTCATGTTGTCCTCCAATAACGTGATGCAATTCTAGATTAAATTTATGTCAGAACCTACAGCTAATTGGGTGACTGCTCTGTTTTCTCCAGCTGACATTGTAGCATTTTTAATTGTTATTGTATTTGTGATGATCGCGAGTTAGCTGTTAGTGGTAGTCTCCCCATAATTGTAAATTATTTTAATGTTTTTAAGAGAATCTCACTGTCATTTTAACTTTTTAACAGCAATACGATAATTGTGAACGTTAACCTGACTGTTGATAGTTAGACACTACATTTTTATTTATCCTGAAATCAAGAACATTAGAGATAATATAGCCTACCAGATCTGCAACTATGTGGTATTTGAATTGACTCCAATAAAATGTGCTGTGTTGTGTTCACTGGAGAGTCACGGTGAGTCAGCAGAAATGAAACACTATTTTCCCTCCAACAGGTCGAGACTAAAGAAACAGATCTACTGAGTGGAACTTTGTCCAGCAAGCTAGCACCTTCTGCCTACCTGCAGATGAAGAGGGCAGACGCACAACGAAGCATACACACACACACACCCACACACACATACATACATCAGTGCTTACTGCAGGCACTTTAAATACTTTAAAAAAAATACTTGCCCATTGGAATGTTTACCACTGGTGGAATGTGTGACAATTTTGTTTGCCCTCGCCTGCACAACGCCATGTCATGTGACCTTGTTTCAAGAGTCCCAGAATTCCCTGATGCCGTGTCATTCGAGCTGTGTCTGACTAACCTGGTTCAGAGTGCAATAGTTTGCTCCTACTGGATACACCCTATGCAGTAACGGACATACTAAAAACTGGTAAGAATATTAAGAGACACTAAACAAATTCATGCACAAGTTTTGTGTAATGACATAATATATTGGGGAGTGACAGTAAAAATGCGTTGTTCTTTTTTTTTAAATAGAGATTTGTTTTCTTTCTCAATCCCATATTTTGATGAAATATTTGCATCCTTTTTCATTAGGCCTCTGTCATAAATGTGGCAGTTACAATGAAAGTGTAAGGGCACTGCTAAACTGCTATGTCAGTGAAATGGTGGGATTCTTAAATTGATTTAGAAACATTAAGTAGCTTAAAGAAACTACACATTGTTTCCAGATTTCTGTGAAAAATGATTCGTGTGTAGTATGTGTAGGTTTCCTTCCAAAAATATGGCAATTAAGAATGGTAAACAAAAACTAAATGTTTCTGTCTAGGAATGGCCTGGGCATACTCCCAAAAAGAGAATTGTGAGGGTGTGTATCAGTTCAAAAAAAAAAGAAAAAGCTATGTAATCAGACCGCTGATTGGCCAGCTCATTCATCACTAGACTGCTGATTGGCCATTACAAACTACTCAGAATGACATCATCTCCTTTAAGCCTAGGTTCCCTATAATCACTTAAACAGACAGTATTCCAATGGCCTGACGACTCCAGCTGACTCTGCTGCATTATCGGTTGCTAGAGAATTTCAGTCTGAAACTCCTTCGATTACAGTCATTCAAGGTGAGGGCAGAATGAGGGATGTTGTACACAACAAAGTAATCAGAATACCAAAGCCAATTATGCATTTTTTTTAAATTGCTTTGGCAGTCTTTTGTTACGGCTCTGGCCAAACTCATCAGTTTCTGGGCCCAATCACATGGGACCTATTGGTTTCTGGGCCCAGTCACACGGGACCTAATGGTTTCTGGGCCCAATTGAATTGTATGGTTTTTGTGAAGGACTCCTCAAGAGGGTTTCAGATCCAGATTCTTTCATCAGGTAGGTATTTGGATCCGGACTCTTTACGGAGAAGAAAGTAATGTCTTTGAGTGGGGATTAGTGTTTTGTCCTTCCAATAATGGAAGGATATAAAAGGACATTTAAAGGGTTATAATGGATACTAAACTTAACTTTTGGAAAATGTGTTTTGTTTAAATGTATTATTTGTTAAATGTTGTACAACATTTCCAAAAGAAATGAAATAATTATAATCCACATAATTCAATTCAAATGATTATATTTCTGCCTTAAAAAAACTGGCTTCAAATTAAAACCCTATATCTGAAAATGACTTAAATGTATGCAGTATTCTTCACCAATCCATTCAGGCTAGTATAAATGTATGCGGTATTCCTCACCAATCCATTCAGGCTAGTATAAATGTATGTGGTATTCCTCACCAATCCATGCAGGCTAGTATAAATATATGTGGTATTCCTCACCAATCCATTCAGGCTAGTATAAATATATGTGGTATTCCTCACCAATCCATTCAGGCTAGTATAAATGTATGCGGCATTCCTCACAAATCCATTCAGGCTAGGATAAATGTATGTGGTATTCCTCACCAATCCATGCAGGCTAGTATAAATATATGTGGTATTCCTCACCAATCCATGCAGGCTAGTATAAATATATGTGGTATTCCTCACCAATCCATTCAGGCTAGTATAAATGTATGCGGCATTCCTCACAAATCCATTCAGGCTAGGATAAATGTATGCGGTATTCATCACCAATCCATTCAGGCTAGTATAAATGTATGCGGTATTCCTCACAAATCCATTCAGGCTAGTATAAATGTATGCGGTATTCTTCACCAATCCATTTAGGCTAGTATAAATGTATGCGGTATTCTTCACCAATCCATTCAGGCTAGTATAAAAGACACAAGGTGTTCTTTACTGTGGCCTGTCTTCCTCATCCAGGTTGATAACACATAAACAAAATGGCGTCCTCCATGATGGACAACGAGGTGTTCCTGGCCTTCTCCACGTACGCCACCATCGTCATCCTCAAGATGATGCTCATGTCCCCATTTACGGCATACTTCCGCTTTACACGCAAGGTAGAGTTTGGATTGTGCAGCTCAACCCAAGGGATCATGAATTAACTTTCTTCATATGTAGACTTTTCCGGAGACTTCTAGCATAACCAGCATGGTCACCAATATGTTTTTATTTTATTTTTTTAATGACACTGTATCTTAATTTTGATTACCCTGTTGTTGCAGTACTCGTCCTAAACAAAATGTATAAACCACCTAACAATTTCAAAATTCTGTTCCATTTCCCTACTGTTGCAATACAGCCTCTGTTGACTTAACTTTGACAAGCAACTCAACTTTAGATAAACCTTACTCCATTTTTCTTTACTACTGACACTGAGGCCTAACTAACTAAATCCCCACCTCTCTTCACAAAGTCTTTTGCGAACAGTGAGGATACAGCGATGGCCAAGAGTCCAGAGCTGAGGAAGAAGATGCTGGTTGCTAACCCGGACGTGGAACGTGTGAGAAGGTAAAGCCAAACCAGAGAGTTTGACAGAGAAACCATCCACATGTTGACCCCAGCACACCATCTGGGCACAGTTAGCATCTTAGAGTTTTGAAAATGCCCAAATTCACTAGAGCACAACTTTTCATAGACGGATTTCTCCTCTGGACGTAGTTATAGTTATCCAAAGAGATCTCCAACCAATCGGCTACTTCAAAATGGCAGAAGCCCTCTCTGGCAATGTCCATGCGAAAACTCTCCAGATACAAGTTAGACTCCCCTGTCCACAGCTGCTGTTGCTAGCTGAAGTACCAGGTGGCTATGTCAAGACAGCCTTACATTGTAATATTTGTGACCTTTGTGTGTATTTCCTGAGTGTGTTTCTTCGTTCCCTTATCAGTTTATTGTTTAGAATGTATTTAGGGTAACATATTTTGCCCAGATCATTGAACATTCTACATTTCAAATAATTCCCTTATATGTAGTGACCAGAACTATAGGTCCTGGTCAGGTCATATGATCAGGGAGAAAAACTCCTGGTGCCTCTCATTCTTATTTTTATAATCCGCTTCTTTCCATTCCCCAGGTGCCACCAGAACGACCTGGAGAACATTGTTCCGTTTGTCGTGATCGGTCTGCTGTATGCCCTGACGGGGCCAGACCTCTCCTCCGCTCTGCTCCACTTCCGGGTGTTTGTTGGTTCCAGACTCTGCCACACGGTGGCCTACCTCCTCCCCCTGCCCCAGCCCAGCAGAGCTCTGGCCTGGGTGGTGGGCATGATGGTCACCTTCTCCATGGCATACCAGGTGTTCAGCACAGCCCACCTCTGAAGATCCTCTAATCAACCACTCAGATTCAATGATTTGAATTTCTTCTGACACTTCTCGACACATTCCCTCTCTGAAAAAATAAACGAATGCAACACCATGCTGCCTCTCACAAATACCCATTATGGATAATACTTCAGACTTACTCCATACTTCGACTTTGGTGCGTGCATTAATTTGGTGCGTACATTAATTTGCACCATTGGAACTGTTCCATTGATTCCATTGTTTTGGACAGTTCTGGAAGACTAAATCAAGTGCAGCTCAAGTATCTCCGTAGTAATGGCCAGGTGTAATGTCTAAAGAATGTTGTTTTTTGATTTGTGACACAGGAACAAGCCATTATATAACAAGATATCATGACGTATTAAGCATTTTCAGGGTAGAAAAGGAATTTGCAGTTAAATATTTTATGTGGTTACCTGGCTTTGCTTTGTAAGACAGAGTTGTCTGATGTGCATTTGAACCAATGAAATATGACACAGAACACTACAGCCCAGTTCAGGGCCTACACCACTGTTTTTATATCTTACACATGCTGGGCCTGTAACATAATGTTCACCAGTGTTTGTTCAAATGGGTTGGGAATTAAAGTAGAATAAACGTGCGAACAATATTGTATTTGTTAAGCTGAATCGGAATAGGCGTATGATGCAATAATACCAGAATATGTTGATAATTGGCTAACGGTACCAGAATATGGTGATAATAGAGACTGCTGAATCATTTTACCCCCCCCCCCACCCCAAAGGTGTAATACAGGTTGATAACCTTTGAAAAATCGAAGGGGGAGGAGTCTTCAATAAATCAACGAGAAAACTCAGAAGGGAGATGCATAGCAAAGGAAAATCAAATATTCATGAAGGTCACTGCAAATTCAAAATAACTCTAAAGTCAAACAAAAAAAAGTATGTTCTCTAAGCAGGGGGCAAGACAGCAACAAGCGGCGGCAGTTGTAATTTATATGCCTGAAAGTTACCTGCCGCATGACCCTTTTAACAATGTTTACCATTGGTGAAGCAATGTGTGCAACACATTCTATCGGTTCACTCCGCCTTTGAATTCGCGCACTCTTTGACCGTGTCATGTGGCCTTCGTCTGTGTCCCAGAATTCAACAGCACCTCCGCAGTTCAGGCAAACGAAGGACCCTGCTGCCGCTACACTTCTGTTGTTTTAGATTACAGAAAAGGACCGGTAAGAATTATTGTTCCACCCGTATGTACGTTTTTATGCAGTTTTCAGACCGTGCCACGCCAACCAAGTGCTTGTGACTGTCGTGGCGCGGTGAGTCAGTAAACATGATGTTTCTGTACTTTCGCAACTCAGTGTGTTTGTTTTATTGGTCAGTCCATGATTTCGTTGAATTTCAAGCTGCCACTCGATGCATCTCCTTATCTGTTACATGCATTATGTAGCAGTTAGTGTGCAGACTAACGGTATAGCCCGTGCTTTGCTGCAACGACAGTGAAAGGGCGGCGTTCTACACTTGATAAGCTGAATCCAAGTAGTAGACGAAGCCAACTGTCTTTCCTCATACAGCGAGTTACGGCAAAAGCTGATCGGAGGAGTGTATTCATTCTACTAAACGTTGTCTAAGGTTTCAGATGCAACACGTTTGGTCAAACAGTACGGGACAAATACAATTTAGTCAATTTAATTCAATAACGTTTTCGTTCTTCAGCAAAACAAAAAGACCACGCATGTTCTGTGGAATGGCAAACCTTGCATTGCGGCTCATTGCTCATTATTTGCGGACATTGATTATTGACAATTTTAGGGCAGCTAATAGAGTTGCATTTGGTGGATTCTGGACTGCTGGGCAAAGGCATTTGCCAATTCGGTGGAGTAGGTGTATTAAAGAACCTGCTGTGGTCCCAGATGTTTTAGGTCAAACACTGTTATTACTAAATAGTTGCTTGGGCCCAGAATGTGGAAGTCAGTGTCTATATTGGCCATCTTGTATTATGTGTCTTAGAATATCAATCATCAGGAAGTCTCCTGGTCAGTCAGGCGATGACAGGGCTGAATGACGCTTCAGTGCGGATGATTGACGGTACTTCCTATGTGGCGGACAGCGAGGTGTTCCTGGCTTTCTCCACCTACGCCACCATCATCATCCTCAAGATGATGCTCCTGGCCCCGGTGGCGGGGTACTTCCGCTTTACACGCAAGGTTTACACGCAAGGTTTGGGATGCCGTAGCTCACCTCAATGGGGGATGAATGAACGTCTTCACATGTAGACTTTTCTGGAGACCACCTTTAATATTTGTCCAGGTGCAGTATCTTAATCTGAGGCAGTTTGCTAGAAATGGACGATAACCCTACTGCAACAACGAATGTGAAATATAATTAATGGTAATTAAAAAAATAATAATTTTTGCTTTTGCAAATGAAGTCAGACGCTGAGTTGAAATGAGGGAAAATATTGTTTTAACCCTTTTAATACACCAAAAGTTGGCATTTACTGCTGTGCAGGTTAAAATGTGACGTGTGTAATGAGTGGCAATAAGCCAGGGATTGTGAACGCATTAACAAGCATGTCTTCATGCAAGTGCTTCGCTAACATGGAGGACACCTGGATGGCTGAGACGGCGGAGGAGAAGAGGATGATGCTGAGACGGCGGAGGAGTAGAGGATGATGCTGAGACGGCGGAGGAGAAGAGGATGATGCTGAGACGGCGGAGGAGTAGAGGATGATGCTGAGACGGCGGAGGATGTGGAACATGTTCGCAGGTTAGACCCACCGTCAGCTATTGTCCCCCATCACCTTAGTCCCAGTCTCACTTTAGTCCCGGTCTCACTGTAGTCCTCGGCCCCAGTTTCCTAGTTGCACTTCAGACACAGCTCCAGTCCCTCACCTGATTATGTGTGAGTGGAGGCGATGCCATTTTCCGTGGCTGATTTCAGGAAATTTATTTCCCATATTTTCTCCTTTCCTCAATTACTTTTTTTTTTAACCTTTTTTGAAAGAAGGGAACTATGGCCTTATAGTCAGGCAACACGGTCAGGAACACTGAAACAGATTTATGCTATTCTTACATCCACATCTCTCTCTGTCTGTCTCTCTGTTCCCCAGGTGCCACCAGAACGACCTGGAGAACATTGTTCCGTTTGTCGTGATCGGTCTGCTGTATGCCCTGACGGGGCCAGACCTCTCCTCCGCTCTGCTCCACTTCCGGGTGTTTGTTGGTTCCAGACTCTGCCACACGGTGGCCTACCTCCTCCCCCTGCCCCAGCCCAGCAGAGCTCTGGCCTGGATGGTGGGCATGATGGTCACCTTCTCCATGGCATACCAGGTGTTCAGCACAGCCCACCTCTGAGGAACGACAACCTGAGTCAGACCGTGAATCCCAAACCAGCTCCTTGTCCCTGACAATTTTCTTGGAGGACCCTCCAAGCAATATTGATGACAAAATTCAGAGGGTGACTTCCAGAGAGTGCTGGGGGGATCAATAAACCCATCAACTTTGGGAAATACTTGTGAATGATGAATGATGCGATTCACGTCCTACTTTTAACTAATAAAATAAGCATAAAATTTAAATGGACAAATCCCCCCTGTCGTTTTACGGGACATTAACCTCAATAACACTTAACATAATTTAGGAGATATTTCAAGTCTCAGTCAGACTAGAGCTCTTCTTTTGGGATTTTGCTTCTAACTTAATTACTACATAGATCTCGTGTGCAATGTCACAAGAATTTCATTGTTCAGAATGACGCATGTTATTTGGTGCACGTAACAAATAAGACTTTGAGTAGGCTGCTAAATCTGGAGTTCCCACGTTTCAGAATATTCCGCTGGTCATTTTACCCATGTTTAAAAAAAAATTTTTATTTGGGCATTTGTGGATAAAGGGGTTGAGAGTATACAGAGCTTTATTAGTATATTACAGTGACTGGCGTTTAGTGATTAACTTATTGTTAGATGGTATTCTTAAAATACATCACTGTTGACCCCCTGACTGGCCTGTCCCTGCACAACACGGAGGACTACTGAGAATTTTTTTAATAAAATGTTTGAGGCGTTAGGTTTATCTTTTTGTTTGCTAGTATGAAAAGACTAATACACATTTTTTTATCCATGTTTATGAACCAATTTTTAAAACATCTATATATTCTAAAAAGCGCTGTTTAATTGTTTGTTGAAATGTTTACTGCATATTGGTAACTTGTACTTTTTGCTGAAATGCATAAGCAGAGTCAGCCAAGAAGAGCGTGTGCTTTTCACACAGGAGCCCGGATATTGAATCTGGCCAGGGATGAAACAAATTAGGGTGGCTAATTTGGCTGGCTACAAGCTTCAGTAGCTGGATATGGTAAGCCAAAAGAAAAACAGTTTATGGTTGTGTTGCGATGGACAAACTGTAACCAACATGACTAACATAATTGCTTGAAATGTTTAACTCCTCTTTTTGAAACGCGCTGCTCTCTCACCTTGGAAGAGTAGTTTAGAGTGAGGGTGAACAAAACATTTCTCTCTCCCAACTAATCCGCTTGATAGAACTTTGTGCAGAAATAAGTTAACTATGCGAAAAACTAACACCAAATATATTATGTTGATTGACAGATGTCTCAGTAGTACCGATATTATTCCCACCACCAATGTACACAGAATATTAGGATGTTACGCCTCTACACTACCATGTGGCTTAGCGGTCAGAGCAGCGGTCTCTACACACTGAGTTCAGCGACAGAGTCTGTGCCATTACTGCTCTTTTTTCAGCACCGAGTGTAGTTTATGTTCATGTTGCGATGGACGAACTGCAGAGCATTGGCCGCTTCTCACAACAGAGCTGTCATTGGCCCATAAAAAGCGGCTCATCGAACCCCCTTTTTTGTTTCACTACGCTATGTGTGTAAATACATTTTTTTATAACAATAACATTACGTGGTGTTTGGTTGTTTAGCTATAATTGAAAATCCTGAATGTTACATGAACAAAAATGTACTTGTTACACGGTGAAACACTGGAGGAAATGGATGCATTTTTGCATTGCACCGCAGGTTGCGTAAGCCTGGCGGAATTCCAGATATCTTTAACTGCACCTTGGAACAAGCCATCCTCTAAGCCAGTTCGGCACGTTCTCCCTGCCTGCTGGTTGGCTGTGGTCACTGGGGCGATCCAAAGGAGAAGTTTTGGAAAAGGTATGACATTTTGTTCAGCTCAATAATACCTTAAATCAATGTACCTCAGCAAAAGTCGTCGTGCAATTGTAGACTGATAATTGCAAAATGAGCTCAGTCTTGAATACCTTGTGACATTCAATCTAAAGTGTTGCTGGAGATTTTGCTTAAGGAGAAATGCTGTTCTTAAGGTTGGTGCATGTAGTTGGTAATGTCTGTAGTGGGTGTTGTTTATAGATTGTTGTTTTACTTTGCTGGGCCTTTAGCCAAGTAAGCAGGGCACAAAGAGAATGTGTTGCTACCAGACTAAATGAAGAAACATGAAAATAAAAGCAAATGCTCATTGTAAAATTTGCATGGTTCTTCGATGGAAAAACAATTGACTATTTCATGTAATGTAAGCAGGATGTAAATGGACAAATGCTGTGGGTAAACAGCCAAATGAACTGTACAGTTTCTGTCACTAGAACCAATGGGCCAAACAGGATTTATCAGGGATGCATAGACAACATTTGACCTTTCAGCGACAATTCATAGGCTATCAGTTACGCCTGCAAACATTTGACATAAGATTCAAACCAGAAAGGATTTTATTTTTTGACAAATAAGAGTCAAAACCGTAATTTTAAACAGTAACGTACAAAAATCACCATAATTGTTGGGTTTTGCAACCATAATGTCAAGTGATAAAACATACTTACCATTAAGGCTAGGTTCACACAGCCCAATTGCAAAACTGTTTCCACTAATTCGTATTTTATGCAGTGAAATGGGACGTTTTCATATCAAATCTGTAGGTGTCCACGTTGTGCTGATAGTTTCAGTGAGGGGGCGGCAAAGTAGGTGGGTTTTTCTGGCTTTTTTATTGGCCGATGAAGTAATCATATAAAGGCACCAAAAATACAAACCAATTTAGTCGAAGACAACAGACGATTGTTCAGTGTAAGAAAAAAATAGAGGCTTCAACAACGCCTGTTCCCTCAGCTTCATGCTGACATTAACCCTGTCTGTCCCCCTTTAAAAACAAATCACCTCTCGTTACCAACAATGCAAATGCCTGACTAGAATAGTCCACTTCATGCAATAATCAACCAGCATCAAACACTTTAAATATTGGTGATATCATAAACATATTAACACCAGTACACAGTTTTATATTGTGCAAAAACATACTCAAGGACACTCTGTTGCGGAGCTGATCTGTCAAAAGACAAATTATTAGGGAGGAAATCAGAATGCTTCCATCTGTGTAAATGCAACCATACTAGTTTTTCTGTTGTGTTCTCTGGTGAGGTTACAGCGCGGAGATGGCAGAGCTAACCCATATGATCGACAGCGAGGTGTTCCTGGCCTTTTCTACCTACGCCACCATCGTTATCCTTAAGATGATTCTCATGTCCCCTATAACGTCCTACTTCAGACTCACCAGAAAGGTACACAAAGCTCATGTCTGAGCCTGCGTCAGGAAGTCATTTGTAACTAACCTTTCATCAGTCGTCTCTCCAGCTCAGATACCCAGGGGTTGTTCCTGCTCATTTTTTGGGCTCCGTGTTTAAAATATGTTGGGGAATCAATAAAACGAACATATCTAAAACTAACATGTTTAAAATGAACTCAACTTGACAGTTTATTTGAGGCACATGACACCATCAATGTTAGTTGGAAGTGCTTTCGAGTTTAATGACGCTTACTCTTGCTGGGAGAGATGTAAAAAAAAAAATAAATAAAAAAAAAGCTTATCGTGAAAAATGGCACCACGGGCCTTCAGATACAACACCATGTTAGCGGAATTTCACACAAATATGATTTTCGGGCAAACTATGCCTTTAACCTCGTCCTACATACTCCCTGCAGGCCTTTGCCAACCAAGAAGACACCAGCCTGGCCCTGTCTCATGAAGACCACAAGAAACTGGTCCGGGTGGATCCTGACGTGGAGAGAGTCCGAAGGTGGCCTATAAGATGGACTGACACCATTGAGGAAGTTTCTCCCATAAACCAATGAAAATGGTGCACATTGCACAAGTATTGGTCATTTTCCTGGCTCTGTCTGGGGTGAACATATGTGCAATTTAACTGACACTAATCCTAGCAGCTACCCTGTGGGGCGCAGCACATCTTTGACATTTAAGGAAGCTTCCTTTCAACATAAGTTAGTGTACTACAACATAAGTGCCCTAGTCATAAGGTGTAACTGCTAGATTACCTGGCCCCGATTAATAAGCCACTTCGTTATACTGACAGACAGTAGTTAACTGTCAGGAAAAATAGCATTGCATTTGATCAATTCTCTCAGTCAAAGAGCTGGCAGCTAACTAACTGGGTCGAGGGGGGTTTTTAGATATGAAGAATATGCTATACATTCAGTGACTTGCATTGGGTATTGTTAAATCTTTAGTTTTTTCATTTTTACTATGATGCCAATGCCACACTGCACTTTTATTCACTGTATTTACTATAGAGCAGCCACACACTGCACTTTTATTCACTGTATTTACTATAGAGCAGCCACACACTGCACTTTTATACTCTGTATTTACTATAGAGCAGTTACTATAGAGCAGTCACACACTGCACTTTTATACTCTGTATTTACTATAGAGCAGCCAAACACTGCACTTTTATACTCTGTATTTACTATAGAGCAACCACACACTGCTCTTTTATATTCTGTATTTACTATAGAGCAGCCACACACTGCATTCGTATAAAACGCAAAACAATAAAAAGTCCTTATGTACAAACAATCTATTATTTTCATAAAGGGGCAATACAAAATTTAGTTGAATTAATAATATAAAATACATATTTTTGAATTGCTCATGAACTCTGTTCTTTATTCAGGTGCCACCAGAACGACGTGGAAAACATTGTTCCATTTGTCGTGATCGGTCTGCTGTATGCCCTGACGGGACCAGACCTCTCCTCCGCTCTGCTCCACTTCCGGGTGTTTGTTGGTTCCAGACTCTGCCACACGGTGGCCTACCTCCTCCCCCTGCCCCAGCCCAGTAGAGCTCTGGCCTGGACAACTGGGCTGGTCACTACCGGCTCTATGGCCTGTAGGGTTCTGAGAACATCCCTTTATCTGTAGGGAAGACATAGTTAACACACACACACATGCACGACAGATGGTTAACACACACACATACAGGACAGATGGTTAACACACACACATACAGGACAGATAGTTAACACACACACATACAGGACAGATAGTTAACACACACACATACAGGACAGAGAGTTAACACACACACATACAGGACAGATAGTTAACACACACACATACAGGAAAGAGAGTTAACACACACACATACAGGAAAGAGAGTTAACACACACACACACACACTACAAGGGCCTTGAATTATGTTGTTATTCATTTTTACTCCACACTGACATGGTGTCAGTTATTGCAACATGTGTGGAATTTTAGGACTTTTGCTTTGAGATCTTGATGAAAATCTGTCGCACATTTGACTAGAAAAGACAAAAATACCACTGTCGCACAAAAATCTGTCGCACAAAAATAGAAAAGACAAAAAAACCACTTCACACTAAGAGTCAATGGAATTTTCAATGTAGGGTATTGTCTGTGAAACTGAAGACATTGGAATTAAAGCATTTCCAGTTGTGTTTGATCCTGAATACTTACAAAACCATTGCATGTATATATTTTGTGACAACATAAAACATGTAAGCTAATATATATATTGACTACAATGTAAATGTAAACAATTGTGTTACCTTCATATTAGTTTTGTTTACATTCACTCAGTGACTTGGGCAACTAAAATATCCTACTTCTCTGCCTGCCTGTCTGGTGTTGAAACAGTAGGCTTACCATTTTGCACTCAGTCTCATAAACCAGGCATGCTGTGCGTTATTCTTATCCAATTATTATCTAATTGTTATTTATTTCTGGTAATGTACCTTTAAATCCGGACCGTGGTGTCTCTGTTAAGTACTCTGTCATGCAGGTTGCTAACAGCGTGGTATTTGCTGTCTTCTGTTATTACCGACAGGCTTAATGCAAATGAACCTATAGGGGGTCCTCTCTAAATTTGTCGAACTGACGGAATTAGCTCGTATATCTGGATTTGACGGTTTGGACAGCTCAGAATCTTTCCTGGTTAAATTATATTTCTCTATGATAGGTCACCCAAGGGCGTGTTGGGGTAACTTGACATCTGTACACTGGTCCCAGAATCGAGCGTATCCCCACGGGTTGAAGATGTCTGCGGAGTCCTGATTTAAATAGTCTTTTCTTACAGTTCTTAACAAACACGCACCAAAATATCCATACCAAAATCTGCTACAGCCCCTGGTTTAGCCGTGAATCGTTCAAGCTAGTCAACACCTAGTAAAACATCTGTCCTGGTGCATGTCTTCATGGAAATCCGGAGCGTATGTAGCGCGGATATGTTTGTCATGTAGCCATGGAAACGCGCAAGTAACGCAAGTCTTTGAGCGCGGCCGGGTTGCCAGGTTCAGTCTAATTTTTGGCAACAACGACCGTACGTCCCAGACACGTCCATTCCAAAATACAGCAGTAAATGGGGATTGGGAATATCCACAGCAATACCTAATACCGCCCACTGATGCTATTACCATGAAGTTCCATAAAGTAAAGCCTATGCGGTTGCTATGTTGTGGCTGCACGGTTACTCATATATGCGGAACATAATATAAAATGTTCTGGTTAATGTTAGAGTAGTTTCACTTCTCCACAATGGTGACATGAGCCTGCATTCCATGTGCCTTTCAGCTCAGCGTTCTGAATCTCATCTGGCTTCATTTAGCACACTAGAGGGCGCCATTTTAAAAGTAAACTGAGGTTGGGTTCTCATTACCAGTCATTTACGGACCAGGTGCAGCTCATAAAAGAGCTCTCTCAGCCTCCATACCACAATTCACTTCATTATGTTTGTTCAAAAACATTATCTGCATCCAAAATGGCACCCTTTTCCCCATGTAGTGAACCAGGGCAAAAGAAGTGTTGCTATATAGAGAACAGGGTGCCATTTTCCGTCAAACCTCTTGACAAAGGCTGACAGAATCACACTACCAACAGTGCTCTCTGTTGAAAACAGGACTGTATTGAGATTACAGAGTGGCTCTTAATGCTTTCATGTAAAATATATTTGATTATTTTAAAATATAATTAATATAATTGACCACCTGCACATAGGTAGAACAATCCACATGCTTCCACTATATAGTTTTAATGATACTCCTGAACCATCATGGTGCATAAGATATTTGAATCATTTAACAGACGCTGTTATCCTGTTTTTACCAAGTTGGCGCCGGGATTAGAACCTTGGACCTTCTGATAACTGGCCCAATTCCCAGAAATGCCAATTAATGTTGAAACAACGTCAAGCCATCTGAACTCTGAATCTGTGCAGTTCTGGGAACAATCAGCTATTAAAATGTTTACAGTTCACATGATAAATGTGTTCTACAACACCTACTGTATGGAAATGATTGGTATCAACATAGCCTTCCTCAGCCTTCTCCTCCTCTTCCTCATCTCACACATACACACTGGGACCATGGTTCATTCTGAAGAAATATTCATTTTTTGTTTAATAAAAGTGAATCTGTTCTGGGCCCTTGCACCTCCAGGGACCCCATCCCTCAGACAAGCCATGCAGTTTACAACAGAAGAGAGCAGAGGAAAGGTGGGAGCAACAGAGGAGAGGAAGGGGGGAGGAGAGGAAGTGGAGTTGGAGAGACGAGAGGAAAAGGGGATGAAGTGGTGGGGTGGTGGCTCTGTCCTGTATCAAGGATTGTCTTTATATCCATACACCCATAATCCACCATCCATCCATGCCTGTCTGCCTGTCTACCTTTCTGTCGTGTGTCTGTCTGTTTGCTTTGTGGCTGTATTTCCTTATCTGTCATCTATTCCTCTCAGATGTAGCCCTCAGAATAATGATACCTTACCGTTCATTAGTTGTCATCAAAGACTTAGATCTGCCTGATAACGTACCTTATTGTTCTGCTCGTTAACCGTACAGAAGCTTAATTTGGCACAACTTCAAAGCAGCAGCTCACCAAACCACGAGGCGCGGCGAGGTGCCGGTGGACGGCAGGGCGGGCGGCAGAGATTTATATTGTACAATGAACGGTGTCGACACCGCTGGTCCTGAAAAATGAATGAACGTCAGAGAGACGGATGAAATCTGACTCACGGTTTGGCTGCATAAACCTGAATTATGGTTTTATTGGTACAGGGACTGTTCCTTGAGCTGGACATTTTGAGGACACGAACAGAGATGGGGCATGTTGTGTCATTTTACTTTTATTCGCTGGCCTTTTTTATTACAGTGACGGGTGTGGCCTCGGTAAGGTAGAAAGCAAGGCTGCTTCTCAACTCAGAATAGAGTTGACCCTAAAACCCAGTTACAATATCCTCTGCCTTTCTGTTATATTTACCTTCCAGCCAACTCATTGGCACAGCTATGTTACTTACAGGAGCAATTAGGATTAGGATTAAATGCCTAGCTACCGGGGTTTCCCTAAAACCGGCTGGGGAATTCAACCAAGCAACCTTTCATCACCGCAACATCGTTTAAATACAACTCCGCCATCACCGAATTACAGGCAATTGCCAAAATAAAGGAAACGCTTCATAAAGGAGGGAGCCCTGGCGTGTCCAGGTCAGAATAGCTGGGGGAGCACGGGGCTAAGGTCAGCAGATTGCGTATGATGGCGGTGATTGGAAAGCAGGGGATTACCATAACCAATTTAAATGTTATTGATTTCACCTCCCTTCCCATAGCATGTAATTGAACACACAGGCCAAGCTCTAAACGACACACAGACTCTCTATCCTTATTCCTGCTCTCTAAATCATTATTCTCTCTCTCTACCCAATTCCTTCTCTCTTACTCCTCTTCCTTCTTTCTATCTCTCTTTTCCATTCTCTGTCCCCCTATTCCTCTATTCCTTTCTCTATTCCTCTCTAGTCTCTCTGTTACTCTCTTTCTCTCTTCCCTTATTTCTTTCTCCTCCTCTCTTTCCCTCTTGTTGTCTTTCTCTCTCCTGTCTCCTCCTCTCTCCTTGTAGAAATTGTGTTGAGGCAGAGACTTTTCCACTTTACCATTTTCACCTGTCATCTTGTCCTGGTCACCAATAAACTTTAATTTAATTCTATTTATTTCTTTCTCTAATCACTCTCATTCAGTTTTCCACTCTCTCTCTATTTCTCTCATATTCTCTCTTTCTGAGTCCCAAACAGCTACTCACTGTCTATGTTCCTCTCTTCCTCTCTCCCTTCATCTGTCACTTCTTCTTCTCCCTCTCTGTTTTAACGGTTGGGACCCAGGCCAGAGCATGAACAATTGGAGCGGCCGTAGAAAGCCAATCAATGGACAGTTTCTCATGGCAACAATAGAACTGTTCAATTAACAACCAGCACTGCGTCATTTAGAGACCAGCTCTCCTGACATTCTTATTCCTTCTCTGTGTGTACGTGTGTGTGTGTGTGTGTGTGTGTGTGTGGGCTCGAGTATTGTAGCGACATTAGGTCAGTTTGTAGTTGTTAGTCTGTCAGGGGCAAACTGAGAAAATGAATTTTTGGATAAATCTTTTGTTCTGGGTCTACACTAATACTAATCACTGCCATGCACACAAAGGTAACATTTTCTAACTTAATTAGAGTGTTCTGTTTTTAGATAAGACTAATTGAGTGGATGTAAATTACAGAGAGAATAACTAAAAAATGTGTTACTGAAAACTCCATTAAAACATGCAAGAATGTGTTTTCCTATCTCTTTCATTAAACACAACCATTAAGATGTGATGGCTAGAGGACACAAACATAGTGGAGGAGCATTGATAGGTACGTAGAGATGGCTAGAGGACACAAACATAGTGGAGAAGCATTGATAGGTACGTAGAGATGGCTAGAGGACACAAACATAGTGGAGGAGCATTCATAGGTATGTAGAGATGGCTGGAGATGGCTAGAGGACACAAACATAGTGGAGGAGCATTGATAGGTACATAGAGATGGCTAGAGGACACAAACATAGTTGAGGAGCATTGATAGGTACGTAGAGATGACTAGAGGACACAAACATAGTGGAGGAGCATTGATAGGTACGTAGAGATGGCTAGAGGACACAAACATAATGGAGGAGCATTGATAGGTACGTAGAGATGGCTAGAGGACACAAACATAGTGGAGGAGCATTGATAGGTACGTAGAGATGGCTAGAGGACACAAACATAGAGGAGAAGCATGGCTAGATGGCTATCCGGCAAAATTGTTGTTGCTGGCCAGCGAAAACGTTGTGGTTGATCCAGTGGTGTGATAAGAAAGCGTAACGTCTTGATGAATGTGGTCCTCTCCCTAAGCTGCCATTGTGTTATTATGAGGCTATAATTTAAAAAAATTGGTAATCAAAGAATGGGAACTTTTTTCTGGATGCATTGCAAATTCAGATTAAAGCTCCTCTTCTCTGCTCTCCCCTCCTTTCATCTCCTTTCTTCTCCTGTCTTCTCTCCCCTATTTTCACCTCCTCTCTTCTCTCTCCTCCAATCTCTTCAAATCCGCTCCTCCATCGTCACGTTCTTCATTTTTCACTGAGACTTGGCCTCTCTCTCAGGAGTGATGGTAATTTCTGGTTTTAATATTTCAGCACTCTAACTTAAGGCTCTGGAGATACCTTTGCAGGTAGCCCACCACTAGATCATCCTGACATTGCAAAGTACTAAAATCTTTGGAATAAAGTGTTTTTTAGCAAATTCTATTAACATAATTTATGTTTGTCAGACAAGCCAGAACACCTCCCTAGCAGCAGGTTGGATGAGGGGTGGTTGGGTGTAGGTGGGGGGGGGCATAATATATCATCTTCTCACCTCTCGAAGACAGAAGGGAACCTGGGCCTTGTCGACAGATAGACTTATGGTGATAGTAAGTAGGGTGTGTGTGTGTGTGTGTGTGTGTGTGTGTGTGTGTGTGTGTGTGTAAGACAGTCAGACATATGCTGATGACTAATGTATGAGACAGGCTGTACTCTCCACGCAGATCTTCATCATCCTTCTCCCTGACCTGAATCACTCACACCCAGAGAGCCTCTGATCTGATCTCGATCATTCTTCCCGGAGAGGATCTGATCTGAATCTTTTATTCCCAGAGAGGATCTGATGCATTCCTGTAAAATCTCTACTACCTGGTCCTAGTTATCTGATTGGACCTCCACTGAATGCAGCGGCCTTGCAGTTAGCTGTGTCGTTAGAAGACCATGGTTCAAATCCCGCTTGAGGAGTAGCACAAAAACTTGTGGTAGCCATGGCGACAGTCTGTTTGCTACTGTAACACTCCCCATAACATGTATGTTAGCCATGATGATACACTGCCACAGAATGCCTTTCATTCGTCTTATAGTTAGTGTGTTAGTGTGTATGTCTGTTTACATTTGTGAGGGCTGTGAGAGATGTCTTGTGACCGCCTCCGCTGCTGACCCCCGAACTTCTACCGCATGGTTTGGAGAAGCACGCCCACACACATCCTTACACACACACACACACACACACACACACACACACACACACACACACAGCCCTACACTGTCACGCACATACTGCCCTGCGCATACACATTCATATTTCTATCCTTGTGGGGACCCCAACCTTGAAATACATGTTCCCTATTTGTTAGGTGTGAGGGTCCTTAGCTTTGTAGCCTGTAGCCCTAACCCTAACCCAAACACCTAATCCTAACCCTAACAACTAACCCTAAACTTAACCCTAACACGTAACCCTAAACCTAACTGCTAATGTCTCATCCTGACAGTGAAGTTCATTCTAACACCGTATCCAGCTGTGCGTTGTTCCCTGTGCCTACACCCCTGGCCAGTCCCATTTTCTCTAATGGTGACTGGCCAGAAATACCTTGCAGGGACCTATTTTAAATCTTTGTGAGGACATCTGGTTGTAATGTGCATTGGAAGAGGAGGAAAAGCACCAGACGCGGAATCAGGTAAGAACGATCGTTTATAGGGTCTTTAAGTAACCACACACTACATGGCCAAGCACAACACAATGTACAATAACCCACGAGGGGAGAACAGAAAACAGGGCATCTTAAAGCAACGGTAATCAACACAACGAGACACAGGGGTTGGGAAGGGGAGTTGCTGCCATGGTTCCCATGCCGGTGGTTGGTACACCGGTGAGGTGGAGCGCAGTCGAAGAGTTGGCACTGCCACACCCCGGGAGGCCGGCGTGACGCAGGTCCTCACATGTCCAGACAAATGTGGATCATACACACAGACACACAAAACGCCAAACACACACACAGACACACAAATACAAACAGCTTTGAGTGGCTACACGCAGATGCACAGCGGTATATAAACACACACAAGAATTCACAGGTGTGCTCACATTCTCACACACATGCATTCACACACACCAATATACTCACACCCACACACGCAAAGCTGGCTGGGCTGAAACCTCTACGGGTTGGAGACGTGGGGTGCCATGATAAGGACAACAGAGATACGGAGAGAGGGAGATGTATAGAGAGAGAGATGGAGAGAGAAAGGAAGAGATAGAGAGAGAGATGGGGAGACAAAGGGAGATGTAGAGAGAGCGAGGGAGATGGCGAGATAGAAAGATGGAGAGAGAGCGAGGGAGGTGGAGAAAGAGAGTAAGAGAGGGAGAGCGAGAGGTACAGACTCGTTGAGCACAGCCTGTTTACAGACACCTGTCGCCACGGTCAAACCTGGATGTCCAGACAGAACAGTGTGTTCTCCCTCTGCTTCCAGGGAGAAATGGAGACATTTTATCAACCACTGAATATGTCCCGTCATGACAAAAGACGGACCAAAACGTCCACAGTATATTCTGAATTGTTGATTATCCCTTTTCTTTTTTTGGGTAAAATTCTCTATGTTCATTGTTTTACTCTGTTTTGTTTATTTGTTTCACTGTATCACTACTGTTGCTTTGGCAACCATGCATTCATGTCAATAAACCTACTGAATTGAGACAGAGAGAGAGACAGACAGACATAGAGAGAGAGACAGAGAGAGACAGGTGAGACAGACAGACAAGTGAGACAGACAGAGAGACAGGTAAGACAGACAGAGAGACAGGCAGACAGGCAGGTGAGACAAACAGACAGGCAGGTGAGACAGACAGGGAGACATGTGAGACAGACAGGCAGGTGAGACCGACAGACAGGTGAGACAGACAAAGAGACAGGTAGACAGACAGGTGAGACAGACAGAGAGACAGGTGAGACAGACAGGCAGGTGAGACAGACAGAGGGACAGGCAGACAGACAGGTGAGACAGACAGAGACAGGTGAGACAGACAGAGAGACAGGTAAGACAGACAGAGAGACAGGCAGACAAGCAGGTGAGACAGACAGACACACACACACACATATATACACACACACACACATACACACACACACTCACACAAATGCACACATACGCACAGACACACACACACACACACAAACACACACACACACACA
>JACXGI010005706.1:0-45528 GCA_016801175.1 Esox masquinongy
AGAGTGGGCAAATATTGCCACGTCAAGATGTGCCATGCTAATAGACTCCTACCCAAAAAGACTGAGTGCTGTAATAAAATCAAAAGGTGCTTCAACAAAGTATTAGTTTAAGGGTGTGCACACTTATGCAACCAGGTTATTGTGAGTTTTTTATTTTTCCCCCTCAAAGATTTCAGTTTGTTTTTCAATTGAATTGTTCGTTATGGGTCACATTAAAGGTGGAAAAATTTCTGACATGATTTATCTTTGTCTCATTCTTTTACATCACAAGAACCTGGCATTTTAACAGGGGTGTGTAGACTTTATATCCACTGTATACAAAATGACTGCTGGACAGATGACCGGAAAGCATGAAGCATCATCATGGTGCTATTGTTATTATTATTGCTGCTATTTTCGTTGCATTTTCTTTTGCAAGTTATACAGTATGCATTGTGCAATTAATAACTAAAAATACCAGATCAGCAAGGTTGTAATTAGGGATGCATTAATCAGGAAATTAATGGCTGATAATACCTAAAGCCAATATAAGACAGTCATCCAATATAAGACCTAAAGCCAATATAAGACAGTCATCCAATATAAGACCTAATCATCCAATGTCGATACTGATAAGGGTTTTATCTTTTCTTTTCCTGTGTACTCTGGCATAAATAAATTAATAACATTTTGATGATGATTCTAATTTCAACAAATACAAATTAAAATATACAAACATTATCTTTCTCTATATTTCTAGAACAAAAGATAATCCTGATGATGATTGATGAATGTGATCTGTAAAAATGAAAAATATATACATTCTGATAAACAATGCACATTCTCTTTCTGTAATGGTAGATTATACAATGCCTGGATATAAATTTAGCAAATAAAGTATTAGACTTCATCAACAAAACTGCAACTGAGAAAACATGATAATAATAAAACAATTGGACACTGGACTTAATAAAAAAAGAATTACAAAAATAACTGGAGCATATTTAAAGCATTCGGACGAAAACAACCACAACTCAGACTAAGCTCAAAAATACAGCCCCGGAAAAAATTAGGAGTCCACTGCACCTTTTTCTTTCCTTTCCAAAAAAGTCAAAAAGGAAGGTTTTGAGTGAGGAACAGAACTGTTAAATTTGCAGTGGTCTCTTAATTTTAACCCTTCTGTTCCTCACTCAAAACCTTCCTTTTCAACTTTTTTGGAAAGGAAAGAAAAAGGCGCAGTGGTCTCTTATTTTTTTCCGGAGCTGTATATTTTTAAAAATTACATATACAGAATATGTAAATAATAATATATATGATATAACAAATAGTGATTTTCATGGCGGCAAAAAAATATGATGTGATGAAAGAACGGGTGGACAACACTATGAACAGGTTCTGATTAATCATTTAAATGTGTTGTTGCTGAATGTTCTTTGCTTCTAGAAATGTAATTTGGTGTTAGCACAAAGACACCTACAAGATCAAATAAACAGCAACATTTTGTATTTTCTGTAACACACTAGTGACTGGGTAGAGAATAACACAAGAATAGCATTCAGTATCTCACCTTGAATGAGTATTGTAATAGCCCTATTGAAGACTGAAGAACATTTCACTATCTTATCACAAATAAAAATAGTAACCAAGCCTTCCACCTCCACATGGTATATCGGTCATATGTTCAGTTTTATTTTCCAGGGATTGCTCTGGATAATGTACTATTATTAAAAATCTAAATAACTATAATAAATTATTGCTGTGAGAAACAGTAGATATAATGTCATGGAAGCAGTGCAGGCAGGAGCCTTTTCCCAAGGAGAGATTTGACGGAAGTACAACACACAAGCATATACAAACTCTTGAACTTTAATTGGTTGATTTAAGAGGTTACATAATAGTAAACATAGTGGTTACATGTGATAAGTTTTAAAACAGCCACCAGAGTACATGTTTTTAAATCTTCAACATTTCAGACATGTACTATATGCTCTATAAGCTCACACTGTTACACAACAGAGACGTGGGCTTCTCAAACAGCACTTTTGTATTTATTCCCGCAAAGTCCGAAGCAGCTTTCTCCTTACTCTGCAGGTTCTTCTTCACCCATCACATCTTCAGAATACTTTAGTAGCCACTGACCTAGTCCCCTATGTTGTGCCGGTGTTACACACAAACAATTAAGTTCAAGTCTAGCACCAGAGTAGCTTGATATGACTGCCTTGGCTGCATTCCTTCCATAGCATCTGTCAGTTGGCTAATGACACTTCACAGCAAAATGTTTTTGGTGGTGCTTTTTAAAGATGTGGAATTCAGATGGAATTATTATAGGTTTATCTTCATTCTTTTTCAGTGTGTTACCACAGTCCAGAAGGTGACAGTCAGATTCAAGTAGAATATGTAGCAACTATGCATATCTTACTTCCAGTAAGATGGTCTTATCACACCTAGCGGGGAAACATAAGAATGCCCGTAAAATCCTGACAAACATAGTTGCTTTGAAATCAAGAAGCTAAAATGCTACAAATGACATTGATGAAAATAAATGCGGAAAAAATATATGATATTAAATAGCATTTCAAAGAGACGATTGAAGCACATGTGGCAGAATGAATACAGATTAAATGGTTCTGTTACTCAAAGAACAAGAATTTAGTGCATTATTTCTAGAAATATTAATAATGTTAGATACTGAGCATCATGTGCGTGCGTCGTAATATGACTTTGTTAGATGAGTCTGAGTGGCTTTGCTTCTATGAATGAGTCAATATTGGTTTATAGCACTGACTGATACACCCACAAGAAGCTCCATAATGTGAAGATAATTGTTTTTCAAAGCTACATTGACACAAGGGCAATAGCAGTGGTTTAATGAGCATAGTGGTGATGTTGGTTGTGTTGAGGTGCCTGTCCCTTCTGTCTTGCCCATCCTCCAGGCAGACTGGCTCGCTGCTAGAGGCTGTGGGTGGGGGAAGGATAGGTGGGACCAGCAGGGACATAGAGAGGGAAAGAGGCTTCCTACCCATCGAAGCAGTTGGAGACTCAGTCCGACTGCTAGAATGAAGGACAGCCAAGAGGGACCCATTGGAGGTCATGACAGCGAGAAGGCAATCTCCACAACCAGATAGCCAAACTAGGCTAGAATGGGTTTGCAGCAGAAAAGAGTGGGGTGTCCCTTGACCACAGTAGCACCACAGCTGGGGAACTACAGGAGGTCAGGCAGATGGCTGTAGACGGAGTCCAGCAGGGTCTGGCTGGCCTCCTGGCTCTTGACCCCTGCAATCTCGAAGAGGCGGTCCAGTTTGTCCTCGGCCATGGGAATCTCCTCGATGACGTGCAGCTCGTCAGGGTTTAGGATGTGCAGCATGTCGTCAAAGATGGGCTGCAGGTCGCACGAGTCCAGCCGGACCTGACGCAGTACCGTGTCTTTCTTCTCTGGAAGTTACAGAGACAGAGCGGTGGGAAAAGAAAGTTCTGAATGAAATTCGGAGGCGGCTCAACTGCAGCATAACGTTGAAGTGAGCTACAGCTTTCATAGCTGACGGCTCGCTGTGTTGGAGAATGGAATCAGATGCACTTTGCGACCAGAAGGGGGCAGTAAGGGCAAGTACATCTGCAGCAGGCCGTTGCCCGACACAACTGCCGAAACCAGACGGTGCTCACCTTTGGTAATGAAGGAGCCGGTCCTGCTGAGAGCAGAGTCTTTGCTGGAGGTTGAGTCACAGCGGAGCAGCGGCTCTGACTCGTCGGGGAAGAAACCCTTAGTCCGGTCCACAGGAGACTGCTCCACCACCACCCCAGAGGACTCCGAAGGCTTGTGTACAGGACCGTGGCTTGGGGATACATTCACAGCCGTCATCAGGTGGTACAGATCAAACTGCGGAAAGACAGGGAGGGAGAGGGAGTTAAAGACTGAGGTGAAAGGGGAAGGGGGGAGTGAAAGCAAGAGGGGGTCAGTGTCGGGTCATCGATGGCTGAGAAAGCAGTGTTCTGGGTCACGGAGGCGTCAAGGGGACAAGGACAGGACATGGAGCTCCTGCGCGCCCCGCCCCATGTATTCTGGGTCGGGCCAATCTCCTAGTCCACCCACACTCCTACAAGTGCCTCTGTCCCCCTTTCCATTAAAGGAATTCTCTGCAAAGCGGGAATGTACTGTACTGCCCACATACCACATGGGACCAGTCACACACAACCAGGCATAGTACATCACTGTGTTTCCCTCGAGGACCCAGGGAAAACAGAAATAACAGTCTTCTTTGGTATGGTAATAGGGTGAACTGGTAGTGACTAGATGAGCTCAATAGAGAATGACATTTTGTCTTGGGCACTGTAGAAAAAATGTCTCTGTTGTGTGATGTGAGGAGCAGAGGGCCTGGTAGAGGGCATTTCATACTGGCCATGGAAATGCATCAGAAAACCTTCAGAGTTCTGAAAATCCAATAAAACACAATTCACTATTGCTTCAGAGGAACACATTGAGGCAGTGGAAGTGCAATGGAAAACGCCTGATGCTGACCTAAAATCGGACATAAAACAGCTCAATGTGGCATCCTACAGACCTCATTTCCATGTGCGTGTGTATATGACCCACATGCTGCCTCTGCAAGTCAATAACGGGTCCCTCTGTCCACTAAGTTAGTGAGGCACACATCTAGTACGATAAGAGAGCTTTGCCCTTCAGCCTCCCACAGTGAACAGATGTGGTCAAATGATGTCAAAAACACGTTACAGAACATGCCAGTTTACCCCGCATCTCTGAACACTGCAATGAAAAGACCGCAACTAAAGATCCACTCTGATCACTTGTAGGGAATTAAGAGAAAACAGTGGAACGGTTCCAGAAGCTCTTCTGAGTCGTCACTCAGTAGTCAGTGCCGGAGTCATTAGAGGAGACAGAGTGATCCGGCTGAGTCACTGACAGTCTGTCAACACACGCAACACATTTCAGCCCTGATAAGACCCCAGGGTAGGCACAAGGAAACTCATCACACCCACACAAACACACACAAAACAGACACGCAAAGAGGACAGGCCCTGTGTAGGGAGGAACTATCGAAGCAACAGAGATAGAGAATATCCACATTTTAGTTAGATAAAAATGAATACTTTATGATACTTTAGCGAATCTGCTCAATAATTATTCCCTGCACAGCAGCTGCGATTAATTAATGTAGGTGCTTTTTTAAGCTCAGGAGAAATTTTCACTCAAACACTGTTTAGGAGGTAGAATACAGTGAGTCATTGAAAGCTACAATATCAAATAAGTGTGGGTCAAGAGCGCTTTTTAACCATTGTGTGTCCTAATGATGTTCATTTAATCATTTTGCTTATTGAAGGAAGTTACTCTTTAAAGATATCCAGCATACTGTGTGTTAATTCTTTAGTTTAATCTCTGACTTGATCCGTCACAGACAGTAGCCTTGTGACGGTGTGACAAAGTGATGTTATGGATACCTAACTCTACTCCTTCTCTCCCCCGATAATGCATGTGCTTGTTCCTGGAAGCAATGGACAGATAGATGCCACTGAGTGGAACCACACCGGTGTTTAAGAAAATAGAATACACGTTTATACACTCAAATCCCATTAAAAGGTCCATCAATCCATTCAGAGGCCCAGAGGCATTCACCAGTCTGCATAGTAAGATATACACAAATATAACACTTCAGATGTGAATTCATCCACACATAAAAAAATTCTCGGAAAACACTACTTGTCTCTCTGGAAGTGGGATCCCCGGAAAAGCAGTGAATGATTTGAAGGCCCAATGTAGAGTGTGTGCCCTCATCCACTCTGCTCCTTCTACCACTTTCAATGAGCATTTTTTGGAAAAGAGCCTGTTAGCATTTCACTGTCAGTCAACACCTCTTGTTAATGAAGAAAATTACAAATGACATTTGATTGGATGATCATCTCAGAACCTGAATTCTGTAAGAAGCATGGTGTCTGGAGCGGAGGCTAGAAGGGGAAGTGACCTTGTGTGGATGGAAAATCTACTACTTGAGTAGACGTGTACACTGAGAGCAGAGAAACAGAAAGGGACAGCTTGCTAGGATATTTGGGACAAGGTGTCATCCCAAGCAGTATCAACTAATGGGCCACTGAAGACAGAATCTTCATTCAGTTCAGGAGTTTGTTTTCGGGAAGTTGACTACTTCCCGAAAAAGTTGGTCTAACATGCCACTGAGAGCCAATGTACAGATATTTAATCTCTGCCTCTAAATGCATCATTCAGATGACTGAGAGAAGCTTTGTGTTCTGTCTGTCTGTGGTCCTGAGGTGTGAGAGAGGTTGCCCCAGAAACACCTTTACAATATTTTTCAGCTGAGATCAAACAATCTCAGCGTCCTAGTGTGCCAAGGCCCTTCAGCATGAGTGGTCTATGGCCTCATTTAACAGAGACAGTGACTCCATCAGTCAGACCACAATCGGCTGAGGGTTGGAGGAGAGACATACTCATTCTGCAGCTATTGCTCAATGGCCCCTGAGACTATGCCTTGGAGGGGTGGGTTATCGGCAAGATTTAAGCTGTGGACACTGCTCCCCACAAATTTAAACACAAAATGCTGATACACAGCACAACACTCTTAGAATAAGTAGAACCATATAGGGTTCTTTGGTATTTCCCCCATACATAAATGGGAGATATCTGTGTAGCATACAATTAATCAACCAATCAATGCAAAATACAAATATGTAATATACACACACTTAAACAAAAATCTAAATAACCCTGCAATGGAACATGCTGGGAAATATTATGGTTCTATGAATCCACCTTCCCTTCCAAAGAATTCTTCAAAAACAGTTAGAATGTGAAAGGTTTTAGTTCCCCTTTTCCATCCCAAAAGTCCTTGTCTCCAAAAAAGGCTAATTTGGATCAAAACAATAAAACCCCCTCCCTCCTCTCAGTAAAATATTTTTGGAAACCTTTCTCTTTTACTCGTACTGTACTTGCTAACATGTACATACACACAGCCTGAAACTGTTTCTGTTTCAGGTTTCTTGCCTTACAGCTATAATAAATGAGACAGTATTTGCCAGGGGGAGGGGGGAGTTATATTAGCAATGTTTGGGTCTCCACCTGCAGTTTCTGTAAAAATAACTCAGTCATGAAACATAGCTCCAAGCTGTGTCTTAATGAATAAACAAGACTAGGGTGGCAGCAGGAAACAACACTCTCTCCCTCCCTTTTAGCCCTCCTACCTTGGCTCTATCCCTCCCTCACGAGGCAGCCAGCCAATGGAATCACCACACACATACCTCATTGATGAATCACAGGGCTGGGGAAGTCGTATGTGAGGGAAACCACATAGTGGTACGTGAAACCTATGTAGACAGGAATATTATATCTATAGATATCATGTACTGTCTGTTTGAAGCATTTCCGTCAGCTAGCATTTCCCTGCATGTGCCTCTTATTGGCCACAATAGGAGCTTTTTACTTTAAAGAATTCCCTTTAGAGACATTAGAAGGTAATGGGGTCTTCTGGATATCCATTGTGAACTGTAAGAAATCCCAGGACATTTTGTTAATAATAGTGCAGTAACCTTATATATAGTAGTCGCTGTACATTAGTTGCTTCACACATTTGTCACTGACAAGTTGGATATTTTTTCCGGACAGAGCAAACGGTAACACATTATTCTAAGAGTCACAAAAGTGTGCCTGTAAATGCTCTACAGATTGTCTACTGACTATCTGTAAAATGTAAATAACTATCTACTAACCCTAACCCTTATCTATATCCTAACCCCAACCTTTATTCGATCCCTTACCTTAACCCTTACCCTAGACTTTATTCTAAACCTAACCTTAACCTTAGCAAGCAGTTGTTTATTAACTGATAGTAATACTATCAACAAACTTTCAACAAACTATCTATAGAACATCTACAGATGGAAATTGAGACTCTTAAAATAAAGTGTAACCAAGAAAACAATTTCTGTACATACAGCATTCATTAAAATTAAGTATTTTTTGCAGTATTATTTATAGTTCAATGTTCAATGTACATTCCTTTAAGTCAAATGGTGTTCTAAATGTAGCCCTGATTTTCCTAAAAACATAAAATGTTAGGACCCTTCAATGTAAAGCTAAATATAAGGTCTGGGCATGCAGACAAATACATTTATTTTAATTAGATAAATATACGACCACCATTTTTATTGCTATATTTTTGCTGTGTATATATATTTTTCTTACTAATTCCCACTACGTAGTTGTATTGTGCTATGCCACCATTCATAAGCTTATATGTATCTATAATATTCTATAATATTCAATAAGTCTACCAAATTACATTGTGATGTATATTATTGCCATATCTATAATGTTCAGATTGCTGCTAGTTTACAGTACTCTTTTTAAACTGCTGCTACTGTACAGTGTTATGTATATTATTGCTTTATTTTTTTGTTTGGCTATAATTTTGCTTATATATTTTTCTTCTTAATTCTCGCAAGGTAGTTGTCGGGTGCCGTGTCACAAGAATTTCATTTTGCAAGATGACGCTGTGTTCGGTGCATTTGACAAATATAACTTGAAACTTGAAACACCTTTGCACGAGTCTTACTTTTAACAGGGCTAATATTCATCAATGCTGTATCCTGTATCAGAAAGGTTGATGCACCTCAACAGATTACTTAATTATCCCCATTTTGTTTACCAAGCTAGGCTACAAAAACATGCAAATCAGATCTTGGTCTCAATGGGTTTCCCCTTAATACAAACCCGTTTCCAAAAAAGTTGGGATGCTGCGTAAAATGTAAATAAAAACAGAATGCAATGATGTGCAAATCATTTATCCCTGTACTGAATACAAAGTATCAAATGTAGAAACTGAGAAATGTTATTGTTTTTGGAAAATATACGCCCATTTTGAATTTGAAGCCAGCAACATGTTTAAAAAAAAATTAGGACAGGGGCATGTTTACCACTGTGTTGCATCACCTTTTCTTTGAACAATACTCTGTAAGTGTTTGGGAACTGAGGAGACTAATTGCTGTAGTTTTGAAAGTGAAATGTTTTTCCATTCTTGCTTGATAAGGGATTTCAGCTACTCAACAGTTCAGAGTCATCTTAGTCATATTTTTAATTTCATAATGCGCCAAATGTTTTCCATGGGTGGCAGGTCTTGACTGCAGGCAGACCAGTTTAGTACCTGGAATCTTTTACTACAGAGCCATGCTGTTGTAATACGTGCAGAATGTGATATGGCCTTGTCTTGCTGAAAAAAGCAAGGCCTTCCCTGGAAACCACATTGTCTAGATGGCAGCATATGTTGCTCCAAAACCTGTATATATTGTTCAGCATTTATGTTGCCTTCACAGAAGTGCAAGTAACCCATGCCGTGTGCATTAATGCTCCTCCATACCATCACGGATGCTGGCTTTTGCACGGTCTGCTGATAACAAGCCAGAGGGGACCTCTCCCCCAAAGCATCCATGATTCCCAAAAACAATCTCAAATTTTGGCTTTTCTTTTAAAAACAAAAACATTTCTAAGTGACCCCAAACGGTGGTGTGTATATGTATATATAACGATGGTCAGCCCTTTTGACAGAATAAACCTAATGTGCTAAAGTTATTTGGTGGTTAACTCTACTGACACCACATGATGCAGACATGCTAATTTAATGAAACAAGGACAAAATCTGTTAAAACAGACAAAAGTGTATTGTGAGAAAATGGAGTTGGCAGTCTTATACATTGCTTTTGCTTCCTATTCCCCCGCAAGCACCAACTTATTTATTACCTGCTATCTCTTTTATCATCAATTGAGAAAAAACCCCACCAGATATTACCATAATCCCAGGATTATGAAGTGGTGATGACAAACAGAATAGCAGTAGGCAGCTAGCACAATATATCGCTGGGTCTCAATATCTATTCTAAGAGGACTATAACAACCCCTTAACTGTTAGAACCTAACCTTGACCCGTCAAGGACACTAGGCAGGGGGATAATATGAAAACTATCTATAAAAAAAAAACGATGGAAATGAAAAAGGCGGAAAGGAGGAGAAAAGTGGTGGGCGATGAGTGATCCACTGTTATTGTGGCCTTATTTTTGACCTCTGTACTGTGCAGAACCTCTGTAAGGCCAAGCCAGATCAGTCACAAGGGCAATTAAGGCAGCACGGCTGGCCAGCACTCGAGACGTCTTTTCACTAATGTTGTTAAACCACACGTAATTTCTCTGAGTGATTTTGCACACTGGGAAATAAAATAGGATATGAAGATTGAATAAGAGAAAAGTGACGTTAACCCAAAGATATCGCTAGATATTGAAGACTGGAGAGAACACAGGAAGACAGTTGAACACTTAATACCAGAGACTGAAGGTACTGTATATGTGCTTACCTGAGGATTGTCTTCCATGATGCCCCGTACCTTCTCAACCACGTCGATGCGTCTGTGGCGGTGCAAGGCGTTGATGAGCTTGGCTAGGTTGGCATCTCCGTCACGGATGGTCCAGTGTTGCAGGGCAGCGTATGCCCGCTCATGGTCCGACTGGTAGCCATTGGAGAAGGCTGCTACCTCGCGCTCCGTAGCATTGGCCAGGGACTGGTACATGTCAATCCACTGGCTGCCAATCTGAGCTGCCACCAACTTTAGGATGTCCACACCTGAACAAAGAAAGAAGAGGACACATTAGTGTTAGGCCATGTCTCAAATTAACTAAGCTTTCTAAAATGTTTCTACAATGTAAGCCCCTCATGAAGTTAATTACTAACTCATATGAATCTTTTGTTGATTATAAGTTCTAATTTGCTTTTTTGTCTTTCCTTTATTTACAATAATTACAGACATGTCCGGAAATATTTGGACACTGACACAATTTTCATAATTTTGGCTCTTTATGCCACCACAATAGATTTATAATGAAACAACTGAGATGCAATTCAAGTGCAGACTTTCAGCTTTAATTCAAGGGGTTGAACAATATATTGTATGAATCGTTTAGGAATTGCAAACATTTTCATACACAGTCCCCTTATTTCAGGGGCTCAAATGTAATTGGACGAATTAACACAATCATCAATAAAATGTTCATTTTTAACACTTTGTCAAGAATCCTTTGCAGGCAATGACTGCTTGAAGTCTGGAACACATGGACATCACCAAATGCTGGGTTTCCTTCTTTGTGATGCTTTACCAGGCCTTTACTACAGCTGTCCTCAGTTGTTGTTTGTTCGTGGGTCTTTCTGCCTTAAGTTTTGTCTTCAGCAAAACTGAAATCAGGCGATTGACTCGGCCTTGCAGAATATTCCACTTCTTTGCCATAAAAAACTCCTGGGTTGTTTTGGGTCATTGTCCATCTGTGAAGTGAAGTACCGTCCAATCAACTTCGTGGAATTTGGCTGAATCTGAGCAGACAATATATCCCTATACACTTCAGAATTTATCCAGCTGCTTCCGTCTTCGGTCACATTATCAATAAACACTAGTTACCCAGGGCCATGGGAAGCCTGCATGGCCATGCCATCACACTGCCTCCACCGTGTTTTACAGATGATGTGGTATGCTTCAGATCATGAGCCGTTCAAGCCTTCTCCATACTTTTTTCTTCTCATCATTCTGGTATAGGTTGATCTTAGTTTCATCTGTCCAAAAATGCTGTTCCTGAACTGGGCTGGCTTTTTTAGATGTTTTTTTGCAAAGTCTAATCTGGCCTTTCTATTCTTGAGGCTTATGAATGGTTTGCACCTTGCGGTGAACCCTCTGCATTTGCTCTCATGAAGTCTTCTCTTCATGGTAGATTGGATAATAATATACCTACCTCCTGGAGAGTGTTCTTCACTTGGCTGGATGTTGTGAAGGGGTTTCTCTTTACCATGGAAAGGATCCTACGATAATCCACCACTGTTGTCTTCCATGGACGTCCAGGCCTTTTTGTGTTGCAGAGCTCACCAGTGCATTCTTTCTTTCTCATAATGTACCAAACTGTTGATTTGGGCACTCCTAATGTTCCTGCTATCTCTCTGATGGATTCTTTTTTTCAGCCTAAGGATGGCCTGTTTCACTTGCATTGAGAGCTCCTTTGACCACATGTTGTGGGTTCACAGCAACAGCTTCCAAATGCAAATGCCATACCTGGAATCAACTCTAGACATTTAACCTGCTTAATTGATGAAGAAATAACAAAGGAATAGCCCACACCTGTCCATGAAACAGCTTTGGAGTCAACTGTCCCATTAGTTTTGGTCCCTTGAAAAAGAAGGGGCAACATATTAAAGAGCTGTAATTCCTAAACCCTTCCTCCAATTTGGATGTGAATACCCTCAAGTTAAAACCGAGAGACTGCACTTTAAGCCCATATCCATTACTTAACTGTAACTTGAATATATTCTGGTAAATAGCCAAAATAACAAAACTTGTGTCAGCGTCCAATTATTTCTGGACCGAACTGTATGTGCATTGCCTATTGAAGTGAATTTTAAAGGTAAATGTATTTTTGTTTTGTTACGATGTAAACAGTGTTTGTACCATGTGTGAACGTACAGGCTTGGGGGGTTGTGAATTTTCCGTTACCCTAAGCCTATGATCTGAAGTAAACAAAACCGTTTTAGCCGGACTACACATGCCTGATTGGTCCTTGAGGAAAGCCCAGTCATGAGCTAGTAGATCAACAGGAATTTGAAAGTGATCTCTCACCAAGAATTGCCCGGAATGCTTCTGAGGTTCACCACTAACCTCCTCCTATCTGCACCCCAGACGTGTCAGTCTGCCTGTTATGACTCAGCATGTCGCTGTCTCAAGATACCGACAGCTAATAAAGTTGTTCTCAACCATACGGAGGAAGTGTTCCTTGTATGTTCTGTATGTTGGTTCACACTGTCTGTGTTCTCTCAGACACCAGGGTGTACACTGCCATAACTCAGCAATAGTGCCCAGATTTATTTTCCTGTTGACTGACTGAAATAAACACAGTATAATTAGAGAATACTCCAGAGCTTGATGTTTTAGACCTGGAGGTCTAAAAACTACTGTATTCACACAGATAATTTTGGTTAAGCAATATTGTTGTGTAACTGTAAGTAGAAAATATACATACTGTAGCACTTTGGATCATCTCATGCCCTGACATGTGCTTGCTTAAGGTTCATGTAATGAGATGGCATGGCAAACTCCGCTGTTCATTTCAGCTAGATGACATCCAATAAATATATCAATCGTAACCGGCACCTTTGGTATTTCATGCCAGAAATTCCTTTCTTTAGTCATGGTCTTTAGGCTGTTGACACATTTTGCAATTTTACTGATGCTTGCATTATGTAGGCTATGTGAGAGATATAAGAAAAAGCTGACTCGCGGGTTTTAATGTAAAAATAGTACTAAGTAGCCTCAACTTGTTGAATACAAGATGATGCAAGTGGAAAAAAGAGGACGGGGGTTCTCCTTGTCACTACACCACAGCCTTTCTGAAGCCAATGATCTTATCTGAAGGATGTCCCAGACCGCACCCTGACTGGCTGGCTGCAGTCTCACTTCTGCGACATAGCAGAACATGTTTACTTGCATATACAAGCCAAGTGGCAGAAATGTGTCTAGGGGAACAGACATCAGGAAATATCTGACTGGAATAGCCTAACTAATTTATATCCAGCCTGCCAGGCAGACATACAGTACAACATTCCCACTCCGCGTCTGCGAAACAATCCAGTTTTCTAGGCATAACAATACGAAAAGATAAGGTTATGAGAAATGAGCCCACCAGTGCTTTCTAGTGTACTAATTGATCATTTCTAACTGAGCTGAGGAAGGTGGAATGAAATCTTGCACCACAGACTAGAACATTATGGAGACTGACATATAAGGCCTGAATGCCAAGCTCTGTGCCTGGGGAACACAAGGTAACACTCATCACCTGGCTAATACCATCCCTACATTGAAGCACGGTGGTGTGAGCACTGCTATGGGGAAGCTTCTCAGCAGCAGGGACAGGGAGACTAGTTAGGATTGAGGGAAGGTCCTTAAAGCAAACCTGATTGGGGGGAAGATGGATCTCTGCATAACAACAACCTGGAGAACACAGCCAACACAACACTGGTGTGCCTTCAGGACAAGGCTGTGAATGTCCTTGAACTTTTTATAATCATTCATAAATTCAGCCTATAACACAGCAATGTGTTTTTGTTAGTTATCTCTGCATTCCAGCACTTTGGATTTAAAATTATACACAGACTATGTCCATATTGGATGAACCATTAATAACACCACATATTTTGTACATAGTTTAGGGTAAGTATTTGGACAGATTAATGTTATGTACAATAAAGGAGTTGTGTTCTTATTTGGTTGCTTATCCTTTGGATGCAATTATTGCCTGAAGTATGTAACCCATAGACATTACCCGATGCTCGGTATCTTCCCTGGTGATGATCTGCCGGGCTTGTACTGCAACCATCTTCACTTTCTGCTTATTTCTGGGCCTTTTTCAAGTGTTTATAAAACTGCAATATCAGTTCAATCTAATATTATTAGCAGAACAATTGTAGGCAAAGGTCTTGAAATGTGGTGAGAAAATGTGGCATTTGTTCAGCTCTTATCCATTACCACAGACCCCAATGGGAAGTGGTTGTACTCTAATATTTTTATTGGAAAACTCAATTGAGACAGCAAACCAGCCAAAACAGGTCTGAACTGAAAAGGATTTATGACAAAGAGACCACAAACAGCCTACAATGGCAGCCATGCTGTCTTCCCTCTCCAGTCATCTGACCTGAGCCTCTCTGAGAATTGTCGCTGCTTACAAAGCTAGTCATTGTCATGGACAAGACAAAGTGGTCGCAAGACCTGTTCGCTAGTCAGTTCCTTTTATTGTTTCAATCTCTATGACTGTCTAGGTTCGTGATGTCTTCATCTGTTGGCATCAATATTTAAAACAGCACACACACAAAAAAAACACAAAATGTACAAAAAGCATCACGATCAAGTCAGTCTGCATAGAAAACGTAGTAACACAAAACCCTGTCAAAATCCGGGAAGGGAATTATACTGCACATCAGGTCACAGAGAATGCAACGACAGGGAAAATATTGAAAACGTCCCTACATGAAATTTCCACGATTTCCGAGGTACATGAACACAACAGAGGTCACACAGCAGGCGCGACTGATTCAACACCACCCGGCCAAAGCATCAGCCGTAGTCCTGGTCCCTTCCCCGGTGCTGTTCCCCGCGGCCTGGCCCACCCTGGAGCTGAGCCGCACGGCCTCCTGGGAGCCTCCCCGCCTATTGGGTGTCGTAAACAGCAGGCTCCCAGGGGGGATTCTTTTCATCTGTACTACATTCGCCCTGTTCGCTCATTCTGGACACGTATAAAAGTACTCGCTTTCTTCTTTATATGTGTTTCCCATTCCACTGTTTATTATGCCTTTAACTACTCTAGTAAATAGACATTATAATAAAGCCTCCAGGGTAGCCAATTACGCACCTTGGACGAATTAAGAAACTGGTTTGTTTTGTGCTTGAGAAAGAGTAAATAGCTGTGTAATCACACACACACACAAACACGCACACACACAGGCAGACATAGGCCGTTTCAATGTAAAACTCACCATCTACTTGATAAACATTCTGTAATTCCTTTTAAAGAACATGCCATAAATGTACTTGCTGTTTGAAGTTTAAAACGCAATTAAATTCTTTTTGGGGGAAATTTTATGTTGATAAACAACGTAGTAAACATTGCAGATTATATGTGTATCTGGATATGTTTATGAAAATATTACAACTCTACAATTTTGAGACACCAGCAAAGAAAAAGATCAGTACACTTCATTTCTGGAGTGCCACTCCAAACATACCAGCCTGAATGTGAATATGTAAGTAGTTTTTCATTGAAGATGCAATTGTTGATTGAAACAAAAGAACCCGCTCTTCTTCTAAATACATCTAAAGCGTATTTAATGAGTAACAAGAAAGGGAAAAGTTGAAATAAACAATTGTACGTGATCAGGATGTGAAGACTAGATTATTGGCCACATTTCAGGTGTCCCTGACTATCTACACAATGACCTCATAGTAACATTCCTGGACCCTTCTCACGTGGTGTGAGCAGACAGGTATACCGTGCTAAGCTCTTCACTTCCCACAGTGGGATTTCCCGGCACCCTCGTTGACACATAACTTTGAAAGCCGAGGCCCACCCAGTCACCCTAGCCTTGCCCCCACCCTTTCCCCGGGGAGCATGTGTCTGTGCAATGATCAAGTCGAGCTTTTCTCCGACCACAGAGAACTAGAATAATCTGGTTTGAACTGAACTGCGCTGGGTTGGAGCTTTCCCTCCCTTACAAGTGGATGGATATCTGAGGCTGACATCAGGCTGCGGTGAGTGGCGCTCTTCCTCCTGCCTGCCTGCCCTCCTGCTGCAGTAATGGGGTTTCACTACTGTAACCTAGCAGCCCCATTCAGTTGCCCTGAGTCCCAAGCCTACAGACATCCAGACACATCAGAAAAATCTGAAAGACAGAGGGTGAGAGATAGAGGGAGAAATAGAGGAACAGGGATGGACAGAGCGAGAGACAGAGAAAATGAAAAAAAGGAAGAGGTGTACAGAGGGGTAAAAATGGGGGAGTAAAGTGTTGAGGACCGGGTAAAAAGCAAAGTAATAAAGCCAAAAGAGGAAGGGAGAGATAGTGGAAGAAGTTAGAGTCTGCTGCAGGCCATGCCCATGCTTGTCTGCCATACTGTCCTGCTGTACCTTGTTCCCTGGGTCAGAATCGATTGGATTTAGATGTTGCTTCTATAACCGATTAACAGATGGTGAGGGTCCAGCCCAAAACTATTTAAGACTTTTCAGTACGTAGCGCCATACGTATTTCTTTCGACCGACCTTTCAGCTGTAAAACAAAGCATTTACATTTACCCTGTCCATTAGAGTAGTAGATCCACTTCTCCTTGGTCTGGGTCGGGGGGCAGGTCTTCTTCTGGATGGCCTTCTCGATGATGCTGCTGGGGTCCTGGACGGGCCCCTTCTTCAGCACCCTGGAGCTCCTCTTCACGCTGCACACCACGATCACCACCAGCACCAGCAGCAGCAGCAGGACGATCATCCAGGGCAGGTGCTCGTTGATGTCAAAGTGCCTGTGAGTGCTGGGCCTGGGGGAGCCCCTCCGTATGGGCCTGTACCCCGAGCCCTGCGCACCTTGGCCCACGTCGGACGCGTCCTCCATGCCGTCCGTGGCCCGCTTCTTGGCAGCCGAGGGCACGCGCTGGCTCTCGCTGGGCACGGAGCGCTCGCGGTGTGGTAGAGTCCGTGCCTGGACTCCAGGCGTGGCGGCAGGGTTCAGGACCCCTCCGTCGTCTTCGAGGCCGGCCTCGGAGGAGCCCACTAGGGTTGAGTCCTGGCCGCGGCTGGGTAGAGTCCCGGCGATACTCAGTAAGAGCTCTAGGTCCTCAGCACCTGCTGTTCGGATAAAAGTGTCTAACCAACAGAGGTACGGAACAACAAATAGAAACATAAAAAAGGGAGGTGGGAGGAGATAAAGAGGGTGATATATGAGCTTAAACCAGAGAACAACAACACAGAAAGGAGAAATGTCTAATCACACAGGCAATCCGCTGGAAAGCCGAAGGAGGGCAGGTCTTCGTCAGGCGACGCCCCAGATGTTCTCTCCATCCAACAGGAGAAGCTCCTGCCACAGCCACCAGACTAACTTTACCAAAGCTGAAGTAAATTTCACTCCAGCTCCAGTCTCAGCAGCGGATGGGTAAGCCGTTGAATTTGAGTAGAAAACAGGTTTAAAAAGATATGGCTGAACACATGTCACTGTTGGTCAACTGAGACTTAAATACATTCAGTTGAAATTGACCGTGACACATAACATTGGTCCCACAACATGCTAGCTTAAACTTCAAAGCTACACTACCATTGTCCATTACTTTCCAGTTAGACATCTTATAGCAACTCTATGAACTGCCATGATTGTGTCCAGCCCGGGTGTGAAGGAGAGCAATGGCAGACTACAACGTCATATGCCTCTTAACACTGAATGTGTAATCTGGAATTAAAATTACTGAGGGAGAAAAAGTGTCTTGTACTGTACTTTAACATTTCAATTGGTCAACTCACCCTCCACGGGAGCCATCAAGACAAACTAACCCAAAAACTAAGAACAAGCTCAAATAAACAGAACTTACCCAACTACAAATAACAACTCAACTAAACCCCACTAACCCAACTACACCGAACAAACCAAACTACACAGATTTAAAACAAATAAACAGATAAGCATTTCATAATGGCATCATATGTGGTAGTGAGATGGTGTGGTAGGAAGATGGTGTGGTAATGAGATGGTGCGGTAGGGAAATGGTGTGGTAAGGAGATGGTTATTGTTAACAGACCATCAGTAATCCCTGGTTTCCCAACAGTACACCGTTAAATCCAGAAACAAGTTATCTTTTCATCTCTAAATAAACTGCACTGCTTTAAGCTCCTCATTGCATGGGGCCACACTGTCCTGTCTTGGCCCAGTCTCCTCCCCTACATATGGATACAAATGAGACTCAGGCATGGGGTCTCTGTGAATAGGTTCATTGTGAAATACAACTTAATGGGACTGAACTGTGGAAAAATCACCAGCGGAAGAAAAATATGAAAGAGAAACTGGTACAGTCCTGTGTTTGGAAAGAGTTCCAGAAGCCATGTCACTTTACCTAGGAATCCATGAGAAATAAATAGTTTACTATGTAACACAATCAGGAGGTAAATATTTGTAGTGGTTTTTTGTTTTTGGAATGTGTAGTATCTTCACAGAAAACTTTGTTTTTGCTAAAACTTTGAATTTGCTAAAAATAGAACAATCTCATAATTTCCTGGCAAAAGGCTTCATATTTGGTTGGAATGAAAAACACTTTGTTTTGAATACTTTTATCTTTCTGATGAACATCCTTTTAAAATAAAATATTAAAATATGACCTGTTACAAAACACTGGTGTTGGAGATTAACAGATGAGATTAAAAAAACCTGTGACTAAACAGGAAGTGGTGTCTCTCTTGAATGTGTGGCTTCCCATCACCCAGCTTATTTCCCGCTCCCCTCTTTAAGCTAAAAGACAAATGTAAAGACATTACCTTTGCAGGCTAGTGCGAGAACATGCAAGCAAGTAGTCAGGGATGGAATGGAAACATCTGGGATGGAACGGAAACACTTTGTGACAAAACATGCACTTCATCACTATATATTACCTGCTGGCCGGGGCCAATGATTTATGTGTTATACTAAACGTGTGTGTCACCCAGGCTGAGCAGTGGTCTAAGACACTCTGTCAAAGCACCAAGCTGACTTGGTGAAAAGAGTGGCTGGAATGGCCCATTGGCGATACAAATTGAACAACATCCCCCAGGAAGCAGCGAGGCATCGTCAGCAGGGATTTGCTGGTATTATCGCGCTCTATACAATTCCTCAGGAGGCTTGGGGTCTCACAAAGCTAACTAGCATTGTGATGTGAGCGTCCCCAAATGCTCCATGACACGTGGGACGTCCTTATTAGATTTTATCTAAGTTTAAAATGAGTTTCAAGCCCTGTAATTTCCATTAACTGCAGAGTTTCAGCAACATAAATGTGTACAGGTTGAAAACCCTATTTAGAACACAAGATTCTTCTACAATCTGAAATTCCCAGGAAGTGAAGTCCAGGGTAACACTTAATTGAAACACATATGACAGGAGCCTGGGTGGGGGGCAACAGACGGACACTAGTTGAGGAAACTGGGAAATGGCATTACCTTGGTGCGCTGGGCCCAGTGAAGAGGAAGTGGAATGCACCTGGATGAAGGCAGACTGTCCAGGTTCCAGGATGCTGGGGGAGGTGGGAGAAGCAGGTCCACAGATGTTGTCCTTCTCTCTGGTGCCTGGCGTCTGTATGTTCAGACCCTGGGCCTGGCAGTCGGTGTGTGGCCTGCACCTCAACACACTGGAGGCCGTATCCGAGAAGCTCCCTCGGGCACAGACCTTACAGCGCACATCCTCCACCTCGCTGCCCCTTTTCTTCACCCCGGAACCCATTGGACACAGAGAATGGGGTGTACAGGTGTCCGCTCTGGCAAAGTGGTCCGGGGGACAGACGCAGACCCGGTCCGAGGTGGCCGTGCAGGGGACCTTCTCGACGAAGGAGGCGCGGCATGGCCTCCTGCACCGGTGGCACTGCAGAACACCGTTCTCGCCCCGCGTGAATGTGCCCTCACTGCAGCGGCTGCACTCCCTCACATTCGTCTGGGTGCAGTGTCGGGACACAAAGGTGCCCGCGGGGCACTTGTCACAGACCAGCTGACTGCCCGTGCTGGGGTCTATGTGGTAGTAGTGGCGGGCGGATTGGGCGTCTGTCTCAGTGTCAGAGATGTTGGGTATCAGAGGCTGGCTGGACACCTGCCTAACCACACTGTACAATAGCTGAGAACAGAAAGGAATAACAACCGAGACAGTGTTGGGCTTAGACAACATACTGCACAAGAGACAACACCACACTGAGTTGCAGTTAGAGACCCAGGCCTCAGCTCATTTATCAAATAAGCTCGGGAGAAGCCACGCCTAGAAATCCCCAGACTGGCTGTAGTTAAAGCATTATGAGTAACAGACATTTGCAGTGAATCAGGATTACTGGAATTCTCACATACCGTAATATGATGGAAGCTAGATCATGTGCGTAGGGCCATGAGTCATAGATCTAACAGTGACATCACCATGGAACAAATAGAATAGAATAGACTTATATTATGTTTTAACATTTTGTAATGTTACATATATTTGTTTTTTTATTTACAATGCTTTGAAAAGGATTTGCCCATGTCAGATATTCTGCACTGTTGCACATTGAATTTGGGCAGATCTATTTGTGGGTTGCAGTAATACAGAGAAGGGACCTGACAAAAAAATGACAGCGGAACTTGGAACCTGTTTTATTTGTTTGGTGTCCTAGATAATTTAACCCAATGAAAGGGATTATTAGGGTCAGGTGTTTGAATATCTTAAACGATCAGTCTTGATTTGGGTGAGCCCTGCCTTAGTTAAATCTTACAACCCCGGTACCAAAAAAGTTGGAAACCTGCGTAAAATGTAGAAAAATAGAATGCAATGACGTGCAAATCATTTAAACCCTATATTCAACAGAAAATTGTACAAAGACAACATATCAAATGTTGAAACTGAGAAATGTTATTGTTTCTTGAAAAATATCAGCCCACTTTGAATTTGAGGCCAGCAACACATTTCAGAAAACCTGGGACAGGGACAAAAGACTGGAAAAGTTGTGTAATGCTAAAAAAACCCTGGTGGAACACCTCACGACAAATTAGGTTAATTGGCAACAGGTTAGTAACATGATTGGGTATAAAAAGAGCATCCCTTAGAGCAGAGGTGTCAAACCGGTTCCATGGAGGGCCGAGAGTCTGCAGGTTTTCGCTTTCACCTTGTACTTGATTCATTAATTAGGTCATTAATTGGTTGGTTTCTACCCTCACCTGGCTGTTTAGGTCTGAAATGGGAACCAATTTAAAGGAAAAACCAAAAACCTGCAGACACTCGGCCCTCCGTGAAGCCGGTTTGACACCCCTGGTTTAGAGGATGAGTCTTTCAGAAGTAAAGATGGGGAGGGGTTCACCACTCTGTGAAAGACTGCGCAGGCAAATAGTGAAACAATTTAAGAATAATGTTTCCTAACATAAAATTGCAAAGAAATTGAGGATCTCATCATCTAGGATATATAAAATCATTAAAAGATTGAAAAATGGGTTTTTCTGCCTTAAGTTTTGTCTTCAGCAAAACTGAAATCAGGCGATTGACTCAGCCATTGCAGAATATTCCACTTCTTTGCCATAAAAAACTCCTGGGTTGCTTTCGCAGTATGTTTTGGGTCATTGTCCATCTGTGAAGTGAAGCGCCGTCCAATCAACTTCGCAGAATTTGGCTGAATCTGAGCAGACAATATATCCCTATACACTTCAGAATTCATCCGGCTACTTCTGTCTTCTGTCACATCATGAGTAAACACTAATGACCCAGTGCCATTGGAAGCCATGCATGCCCATGCCATCCCACTGCCTCCACCGTGTTTTACAGATAATGTGGTATGCTTTCGGATCATAAGCCATTCCAAGCCTTCTCCATACTTTTTTCTTCTCATCATTCTGGTACAGGTTGATCTTAGTTTAATCTATCCAAAGAATGCTGTTCCAGAACTGGGCAGGCTTTTTTTAGATGTTTTTTGGCTAATCTGGCCTTTCTATTCTTGAGGTTTATGAATGGTTTGCACCTTGTGGTGAAACCTCTGAATTTGCTCTCATGAAGTCTGCTCTTCATGGTAGATTGGATAATAATATGCCTACCTCCTGGAGAGTGTTCTTCACTTGGCTGGATGTTGTGAAGGGGTTTTTCTTTACCATGGAAAGGATCCTACGATCATCCACCACTGTTGTCATCCGTGGTCATCCAGGCCTTTTTGTGTTGCAGAGCTCACCAGTGCATTCCTTTTTTTCTCAGAATGTACCAAACTGTTGATTTGGCCCCTCCTGATGTTCTGGCTATCTGTCCGATGTTTTTTGTTTTTTTTCACCCTAAGGATGGCCTGTTTCACTTGCATTGAATGCCACACCTGGAATCAACTCCAGACATGTTACCTGCTTAATTGATGAAGAAATAACAAAGAAATAGCCCACACCTGTCCATGAAACAGCTTTTGAGTCAATTGTCCAATTACTTTTGGTCCCTTCAAAAAGAGAGGGCTACATATTAAAGAGCTGTAATTCCTAAACCCTTCCTCCAATTTGGATGTGAATACCCTCATATTAAAGCTGAGAGACTGCACTTTAAGCCCATATTCATTATTTAACTGTAACCTGAATATATTTTGGTAAAAAGCCAAAATAACAAAACTTGTGTCAGTGTCCAATTATTTCTGGACATAACTGCATAAACAAGATCCAGAAATGCAGCCAACTTCTCTGGGCCCAAGCTCATTTAAGATGGATTGAGGTGAAGTGGAAAACTTTTTGGGAATCATGGATGCCATATCCTCTGGGCTAAAGAGGAGAGGGACCATCTGGCTTGTTATCAGCACACAGTTCAAAAGCCAGTATCCGTGATGGTATGGGGGTGCATTACTGCACATGGCATGGGTAACTTGCACATCTGTGAAGGAACCACTAATGTTCAAGAATATATACAAGTTTTGGAGCAACATATACTGCCATCCAGACTGTCTTTTTAAGGGAAGGCCTTTCTTATATCAGCAAGACAATGCCAAACCACATTCTGCATGTTTTACAACAGCATGGCTCCGTAGTAACAGAGTCTGGGTGCTAAACTGGCCTGCCTGCAGTCCAGACGTGTCACCCATAGAAAACATTTGGTGCATTATGAAACGAAAAATAAAGGAGACAAAGGAGACCCCAAATTGTTGAGTAGCTGAAATCATTATATCAAGCAAGAATTGGAAAACATAGATGTATCCCTTTCAAAACTACAGCAATTTGTCTCCTCAGTTCTCAAACACTTACTTATTGTTAAAAGAAGAGGTGATGCAACACAGTGGTAAACATGCCCCTGTCCTAACTTCTTTGAAACATGTTGCTGGCATCAAATCCAAAATGGGCATGCATTTTCCCAAAAACAATAACATTTCTCAGTCTCAACATTTGATATGTTGTCTTTGTACTATTTTCAATTAAATATAGGGATAAATGATTTGCACATTATTGCATTCTGTTTTTATTTGCATTTTACGCAGCATCCCAACTTTTTTGGAAACAGGGTTGTACTTTGGACCTTGCCATCTGATTGAAGTTGTCAGCACACTGTTTCCAAAGCCACAATAAAAAGAAATTCCTGAACACCTCCGGAAAGGGCTACAAAGCCATTTCCACAGCTCAGGGGCTCCACCAAACCAAAGCCAGAGACATAATATGTCTAAATGGAGAAAGTTTAGGACTGAGTTTTCCCAAGAGCAAGGCGTCAAATCACCCAGGACCCCCTAGAACAAAGAGCAGGATGCTCAATAAGAACATGAATGATTGTCTAAAGTTTGCCAAAAAGCACTTTCCAGAAAGTTTTCTGGAACAATATTTTATCAACAGATGAGTCAAAAAATATTGTGAGATCAGGCTATATGTCCTGGCCCCTATATGTCTGATGAAAAACAAACACTGCATTCCTCATTCAGAACCTTAAACCAACAGTCAAGCATGGTGGTGGCAGGGGGATTGTTTTGGGGTGTTTTGATGCATCTAAACAACTCAAAATGATTGAAGGAACTGTGAATTCTGCTTTGTTTAAGAGAATTCTACAGGAGAACGTCAGGCCATTTGTCTATGAACTGAAGCAGAAGAGCAGCTGAGTTACGCAGCTAGACAAAAATTTGAAACATACAAGCCAGTCCAGATCAGAATGGTTGAACAACAAGAAATGTAAAGTTTTGGAATGGCCTAGTCAAAATCAAGATCTACAGCTCACTGAGACCTGAAATGAGCAGGTCATGCTTAAAAAACAGAATGGTCACAGAATAAAAGCAATTCTGCAAGGAGTCGGCCTAAGTTCCTCCACAGCAGTGTGAGAGACTGATCATAACTACAGAAAGTGTTTGGTCACAGTCATTGCCGCTACAGGTGGCATAACCAGTTCTTCCAGTTTAAGGGGGCAATGACTTTTTCACACAGGGGCATTGGAGATTGCGTCATTTTCTTTAATAAAAGTATGAAATAAATATCAAAAATGTTTTTTTGTTTGTTCACTCAGGTCCCCATAAATAGAATATTTGTTTTGGTTGAAGATTTAACAACATTTCAATGATAAAAATTGCAAAAACGCAAAATATATGACAGGGCAAAAACACAGCACTGTAGTTATTTTATGAATAGTTTTATGGTAAAGACTTCCATCACGGGACATAAACATATTTCAACTTCTCAGTATAAGTTCTTGGAAATATATAAAAATGTCTGATACCACAACTTGGTTGATGTTCCAAACAGCACAATGAAAAATGTAATCAAGATGAAATTTGTTTAAAACACACAGTAGCCAATGTTTTGTTGATGTGTGATGACCTTCTGTTTGACATTCGCTGACAGACATTCTTTCAGCACCAGTAAATGCTGCCATTCTGAAGTGATTATGGCTTGAATGTGTTCCATGGCACCGAAATGCCATCTGCATTCACAACAGTCCTGCTCCATTCTTTCGACTGCATTTACATCCAGTCTAGCCCTAATGCAGATCCCAAAAAATCCCTCTAATAGCAGCCTGCATGTTTTATTCCTCTCTTAAAAGTGGAAGTGGCTGGGAAGTGGTTATTTTTAATAATTTTCTTACCAGGGTACCAATTCAGCAGAGAAAATGTATGTTGGAGGCAACAACCACAGATATGCAGACGAGAGCAAAGCAAGCTGCATCATCACTTTCTGTATATGCAGGGCACTGTTAAAAGACAAAGCAAATTCTATATATGATTTGTTTAGCCATCACTGGAGGTAAAATATCTAGGCCTTTTGTAAGATCACCTTCGCAAAGTAACACGCCCATGGCAATCTGGTACCCGACAGCACAGTTGATCACGTGACATGAAACCACTAGTTGATGCATGCAATGTCTGAGCAGGGGAATGCAACCATAAGTTGTAATTGCGTTGGGAAAGCAATGCCATGCATGCAGATTTAGGAGTTGAGAAATAAATGTGGTAAGCCTGGAAAGCTGGGATTGCCCTATTTTTACATATAGCCATCAAAACTGCTTCATACAAAAAACAAATGACGATTTTGGATAAAGACAGGATTGATATGAATTCATTTTTAGAGGACCAAATTGAATTTTACTTGGCTTTTCTTTTCACGTCTCCCCTGACATTCTCTGGCGCCCCCCTGGGGAGGTGCGACAAAAACCTTTTAAAACATCTGCCCTTATTGATCTCAAAGTTGGACACAACAGTATTTGCTTAACATTAATATTCTGCGAGCATCTCATCAGGAGCACAACGACAAAATGCCAGCCTTCTTCTGCTGACGCTCTCGGTTTGGCTCTGTTGCACGTGTTGTTCTTCATGATGTGATGGCTGGGGACCGGGACGGGACCATTTCAGAATTTTGAGGGGAGGGGGAGTGAGACCAAACTCTGCTGAACATGAATAGAGATTAGCAGTTTTCCCACAAGCCTGATGCCCCAAACTGAGCCCCAGCAAAACAGACTAGAGCACTGAATAAACATAGTTTGAAGTCAGGCACTGGAGGGGACAGCAGTTCTGCTGTTGAATGACTCGACTAGTCTCTTCTACAGGCCAGGAGCCCTAAGTGGTCACACCACTTCTAATGACTCATTACTAAGCAGTACCACCTTTTTTTTTCACTTGTTTACTGTATGTAAAACCCTCATGTGCAAAGTGAGCCCTTTAGAATGAAAGAATACTGAAGATAAGGAAGGGACAAAGTGGACAACCGAATAATTCCACATGGTCCACCTGAGCATCTGTGTATGTGAAAAATTACATTAATGCTGGCCATTATTTAGCAGTAGGTGGCCAAGACTAAAATTAAGCATTTCAGTCAATCACATTTTATGTCTTTTTACAAAGTGCAGCTTGATTTCTCCTCTGCTGTCCAACTGTGTAAGTTATAATGAATAGATTTTAAGGAACCAATACAGACCATATGCTAATAGTTTTTTTGGCATGTTCTAACATCTTGTAAAGATAGGGGAGTAACTGCAAAAGGTTAAGTAACATCCATGTCTTAACTTAACATAAGCATTGTGATATCCATAACATCTGTACAATTTGTGGTTGTGATGGATAATAATGTAGAATATAACAGTTTCAGAAGCTTGTGCATTCACTACATTTGCCATGCTTGTTCTGGGATGTATTTTTTGGATTTTTACAGAGGCAATTGTTGATATCTTGAAAATCTCTTTCTCCTAGTTAAGATTATTTTGGAATTTTTTAAAATAGAAAGGTGAAAAGAATGTTTATCAACTATACATAGGCCTAAGTAAAATCACTTCTTATTAGTATAATTTCTTCAACATGACAATTTTATTAGATGGATCAATACACTAAATATAAAACAGGAATACCTATGCAATCCACAATATTTAAAGATTAATTCGCTATTTGTAAGTTACTCAACATAAGAGCATCTGATAAACTAACAAAACAGGAACAGGGAGCTATAGAAACACATATCGAAGATTAATTTAAATTCTATGCGACATCAAAGCTGAGCTTTTGCATACAAATGTAAAATCTATAACACTGGATTCGTCCAACATCATTACTCAGAGATCCTTTTCAGCAGCTCAGTCAGGTCAGGTTTCCCCAATAAAACGCGGGTGTGCAGCTGGTAACATTCAACATGTGATACACTTGTGATACAAGGACATGTAGTTTGAACAGGACAGACAATGACGGTTTGTGGGGCAAATTAATGTGCGCGTGTGCTAGTTTGAGAATGTGCAACGAGAGAGAGAGCATTTGAGAAGAGGGAATGTCCCTCCCTTCTAGCTCAGATAAGAGAGCAGGCTCATGTCACTGTATCTCCTGTTTGAAAAAACGCACTGTTGGCATCCTGACAGGAGACTGCTGCCATCTGAGAGACTGCCCACCAACACCACAACACAGTCTATGAGTGGCCCTGAATATAACAACCGCCCTATTTTTTAATCTACCTCAACCTTCTTTAGCATGACATAACTGCCATTCCAGACACAAAACAGGTGGAAATGTGTTCTAGTCTAATCTTCTCTGTATACAGTACAGTATCTTCTAAATCTAGTTAACACATGATGAATGCATATAAATAATACATACTGTTGATAGGAACTTAAATACCAATGAGAAACATTTAAGCCATTGCAGTGCTAATGACATGACTCATGTGTTTGGAGCTGAGCCCCAGGTGGCTAGTGCTTGTGATTTCAGGAGGCTCCCTTCTCTGGCTAGAGGGCGAAGGGAGTAGAGTAGACAGGCCATGTATGCCGTGCCACTGCAGTGCTGCTGTTAGTTGCAGGGCTGGTTCCTGGAGAGGCGGCCAGACTCAGCAAAATCTACACTCCCCTGCCTGTAATTCAAGCTCCAGTAACAACACACACACACACACACACAGTCTATCTGTACAAGGGCCCTTTGTATATCATGCACCCGACGGTAACACAAAGGAAACGGTTAGGCATTGGGCTATGGTTTTCATTTGGCACGGTTCAGTGACAAAGCAGAAAATTATTTCGGTTCACACCCTCTCATCTTTGTTTTCACTGAGAGCACGGTGACCTGTCTTCACTTTTTCTGCATGAAACGTGCGACGAAGGTGTGAACAGTTCAGTAATCTCAGTTGTTTCTAAGGTCTACTGGTCAAGAGCCCATGATGACAATCTTTTTAGGTCGGTGGATGTGCGTGTATGTGCCTGTGTTAGTGTGTGTGAATGCATGCATGTCCAAGTGTTAGACAACACCTCAAACCTATGCATTGTGAATAAGCGAGGAGATCTCTGAACAACACACAAAGGGCAAGTGAAACCATAGACCAGAAATCGGATATGTGAAATAGACTGACACACTGCCATTTGGCAGGTGTATTTTTACTTTGTCTATCATTATCTTAAAATATCCACCCATACATGTGCCGCATCATGCTGAGTTACATTGTTTCTGGCTGATCGGTTATCATCCAAAATATCCAGCGTATAACCTAGGCAGTTGGACAACATGATGCTCTCCAAACGTCATTACAGATCACAAAACCAAACGAACACCTGTTGCAGCATGTCATCATGCTACTAGACAGAGAGGAAGCCAACAGTGACCACCAGTGAGACTGTTTGGATGCAGTCATGCCTCATTTATCACTGACAAAGGCCGGGAGAGCCTCCTCCTTACTGGGCCAATGAAGAATATTATTTGCTAATGTCAGAATGGACTGCCAACCACACAAACATACACAAGCAGTGGGCCCCATCTGAGAAGAGACCCAGCAAGGGGCCTGGCCACAGAACTGACTGACCTACACTTAGCCTACATTTCAGAATGTTAACATTCTGAAACATTAACATTCTGAAATAAGATCATGGTGATGCTGGAAGATAAGGATGCTTCTTTTGCTTTACTACTGAATATTAATAACTGATTCAAGTGGGTGATGGACTGCTCTTTCTGTGAGGTTGATTTGAAACCACATGGTATCAGGATTTTTCAAAATAATAAATGATTAGAATGAATATAAATTGTTAAAAACCAACATGCATAGCTTTCTAGATGGTATGTTCTAAATACCTGATCAGATGGTACATAACTTATATAAATATTCCCCTGCATTGTATGTTCGGAACAGTCCTTTTTGAAGTGCCAATAAGACCAAAATACACGGATCAGTGTATAAATGAACATCATTTAAAAAGAAGTGGTACATTGGATAGGGTGGGTCAACAAAGCATTTGAAACAGAGTCCATGTTTTTCCTATGTTTTGTCTCCAGCATGGAGAAGCGAAAGTCGGAAAGACTGTTCGCGTGCTTTGAGTCGTCTTATGGGGATTTCAGTGTGACCTCACAATCCTTCCATGCTGTTCTGCCCAGTACATATTTTGTGATAAAATGAATACATAGAGAAGCCGGTATAGTCAGCTGTACATTTTATGAATTATAGTAATGGAATGTATCTATAGTATATAATAAATAGGTATAACAATATAAGTATAAACTTAGTTAATTGTAGTTAAGTCTTAATCGGGACAAATAGAAAAATAGGCACTGCGTCTTTAAATGAAGTACCTGCCGGGGAGTAGCTACTATAAAAATAAAATAATTGATTTAAGTGCCTGATAGGCCTACTTACCACCACAAATATATAGAACACTGACATTTTCCGGAGCATTTTCCCCAAATCAGTCAGGACAGCATAGTAAATGCCCATCTCCAATTCTGAGAAAACATTAGGCTACTTCTCATCGCACAAGGTGGTACATCATCCCTGCATCAGCATCAGGAAATAATCTACTGCTGGTGTTCCTTCAACCGGCAGTTTTTTATAGTCTGTGTCTCGAAGTGGACTGGCTTCAGATAGTATGGGATGAGAGCTTGGTTCTGAAAGAATGGTTTAATTCCCATAGCGATGATGGATCAAAAATTGAAATTCCGCCACGTTTGGTCCAGGTTCCTGTGTGCGATCTATGCAGCAGGGAGATGACTGAATGGGGCGGTTACCCGACAGACGTCACCAACGAAACTCCGCACTAGAGCTCTGCTCACCGACAACATAAAGATATATAGAGGTCATCAACACGCATGCAACGAATTTTAGCGTGGTCATCGCAGTGAAGAGGGCATCTTATAATGATCGACGTAATTGTTCATTACCTAGCAATGGTCGCTTCGAATTTGAATAAAGTAAAGCAGAACTTAACTTTTTAAAAATTCTGCACTGCACCAAAACCCCCTGTGTAGAACTCTTACACAGGGGGTTTTTCAAGTCAATACCAGTCCCAAAAACCTTGCAAAACTGGATAATCTCAAGACTTGTGAGGAAGAGGATGTAGAAGAGGAACCGAGAGCTGTTAATAATACTTAATGGAGAGTGTCAAAACTGACTGCCAAGTATCTAGTCCGGGATCACGCCCCTCACACTTCTAGCAAGGTTTCCACAATAACCACTGCAGACATTTGTTATAGTTAGGTACATATGACACTCACACATTACCATTTTTAGAGATTGTTTGTATGGGCTCTCAAGCTCTGATATACACCCATTTCATACTAGGGTAATTTCTTTGAGATTAATAACACTTATTGCAAGATTTGATTAGCTATACATTTTTGCCAATCACATTTTAGCAAGAATGACTTTACAATAGTTGTATTTGTATAAACAGAGGTTTATGAATGTGACGCAAACGGATTGCTTCGCAAAGTTTTAATCATACTCTCCTCAAATGATTGAATGTCAGTCTGCCTGCCCCACAGAATCTCACCAATATCTCCTTGTGATCAGCTTCGTACATTGCAGCAGCTGCCAGTAGGATAATTTATGAAAACTAATGTTAGCTAACACATAAAAATCTAATTAGCTAGCTAGCTAGCTTTTGGTATAACACCCATTCAAAGCGACGTATTCAACGTAATGTGCAGCACTTATTCCCCAACCCTATTCCCTTTCGTTTTTATATTAAGTTGGACTAGCTGGCTCAGCTACATTGTTAGCATGATACTTTCCATGACTGACAAACTAAGAAATTCAGCCAGTTGGTACATCAAACACTTCTGCTATGAAACATCAGTTGGTTTCGATCTTTGCTCAATAACCCCATTTGACATAAAAAAAAAAAAAAGAATTTATTTGGCATATCAGATAACAGAAATCAATCATTGAATGTTGGTTGCTGTTATAGGTGAGATCGCTTGCATGAGCTTTTGCTCTAGCTTGAAAACAATTAAATTGAGGTAATTTTTGAGGATTAATTTCAATCCATGCATTTATACCTCTATATCTGTCCTTCTATCAAGATCAAATTTCAATTCATTTTTTTACTAAATATATCATCAAACAATCAACATAGCATTTCTCTAGCTCTATTGCACTAAAGCAGATTATATTTTGACAGGAAATGGCGCTACATGCACATGTTTTCAACTTGTCACTGAGCTTTCTGAGCAACACACTTTTTCATTGTTAATGCAAATCCAAAATTGTATCTATACAATATGTAAATGTAATTTAAATCTCATTTTTGTCGATGCCTGTCCCTCTGAGTGAATGACACGTGTGGGCAAAAATGGAGGCACGGGTGGGCAAAAAGAACACTTATTCAGTCTGAGGGGAAAGTGGCTGGGGCTCCAATGCACGTGCCTGCCCAACACTGTTGGAGGTAACAAGGCCAGGGGACACATTGGCTACTGACATCCCCCACAGAGCAATGAAGTGTGAATATTAAGGTGCCCATGTGTATTTTAGTCACATGAGAGGTGACTTTGGATGTCAAGGCAAAATAATTCAAAGGACTCTTCTTGAGTTTGATGTTACTGATGTAGGTGAACCAATTAGATCTGGAACACCATTTTGGTCTCTGAGTGTAAAAAAATTATACACATCAAATAACTTTGACAAGTTAAATAACACAATTTGACTCATCAAATGAACTTTTTGATTGATCAGGAGTTGTATTTGAATCCAAGTTACTTCATAATTTACATGTAATGTACATTCGTTTTTGTCTAATGGTTGTGCTATTAGTTGTAATTATCTGGCACAGTGATTCAACGGATTCCCTGTGTATGCTATGATGTTGGTACTGTTCTGTCTTACGGCCCTGCCCCTGGAGTCATGTCATCAATTCAATACTCCCAATTAATAAGACTGTTTTCATTGCTGGTCATGTTGAAGCAAGTTAGTTGCTTTTTGATAGCTTTTACTTTTTCCACAGAACAGCAAGTAACCGTCTTATGGACTACTAAATATGATAAATTCTAAGAATATTGAAAATCCCAGTTTTTGGTCATTGTTTTTTAGTTTGGTTGCATTGGCACCATCCAGGTATTTACTGACTTGTTTGATTCCAAAGCAGAAGAATTCCCAAAATGAGTGGCCTTTTTCTTCTTAATGCAGGGCAACTGTGTTGTTAGACTAGACATGCCAGATGGCAACCTTGTGGTCTCTCCTACTTAAAATTAGCCATCTGGGTAGCAATCACGTAAATCATATTACAAAAGTTGTAATTAATGGTAGATTCGATTTTTATGTTAAGCTCTGATCTAGGATGGGAGAAGCTTCTCATGTGTTTAGTGTGCTGGCATTGGATACAGTTGCGACACTCAAACTGGTCAGGGGTGGATGGGAAGGAAGCTGGTCTTATTTGATTTGGCTGGCGTCAGACATTTATACATCGGACAACCCTGTCTTTTATGTTGTTATCTCTACTGTAAACAAGACGTGGGAGGATGCTGAAATCTATTTCCTTAGGCTTGTTCTGAGAGTGTCGAGGCTTGTTGTTTTGTTCTATAACATCATTATGTATACATTCAGCATGGTTTAATTATGTCGTATCATAACCTTTTTCTTTAAATTAGCCTATAAGTACTGTACTTCCTTTCATCTATCAAGTGCATGTCACTGAAACACGTCCGCCAGACCCTATGAAGGTGACTAATTTTGTGACTTAGGAAAATATTCTGACTTTTCAATTTATACACATTTTGTTGTGTTATAAATCTAATTTATAATTGATTCAAAATATTTGATGATATCTACATACAGTACCCCATAGACAAAGCATAGACAGAGACTCATCCTAACTGTTTTTATAATGTAATGGGCGAAAAATTCAATTGTTGCATGTCACCTTCCGAGTTAAGATGGGACAGGGTCTAAAGATGTCTTGCTCCACGTGTATTGCAGTGGAATGAGTAGTGTTGTAGGAAGTCTGGTTCTTCAGCTCCATGTATGAACAGAATAAAAATAAATGTGTTGTTGGGAAGCAACAACACATTTATTTCACTGTTCTATTTCACTGAATAGAACACTGTATTTACATATTGTGCAGTCAAAATTGGCTCCAACCCCTGAAGTCCAAGGAATTAAATCGGAGACCTCAGAGAATTATATCAACGCATAGATTTGTCGATGGAAAATAATTTGCTAAAGCATTGAAAGTTCTCAGGATCCCATTCACATTTGGCCAAACTAAATAACCATGCAAGAAGAGTCTCACTTACTTGACTGAGAACCCAACTGTCACTCTACCAGAGCTTCAGAGTTTCTCTGTAGAAATGGGAAAAACAACCAGAAGGACAACCACCTCTGTGGCACACCATCAATCAGGCCTTTATTGTAGAGTGGCAAGACAGAAGTCACTCCTGAGTAAAAGGCATATGACGTGCCGCCTGAAGGACTCTGAAAGCATGAGGAAAAAGGTGATCCAGTGTGATTAGTCCAGTTGAATTATTATACCTGAATGCCAAGCTACGCAAGAGAGCCACATGATGACATTATCGCCGGGATTGACTTTTTATGCTACACGCACAGCAAAGACACTTGTGATAATCAAACACAATATGCTTATAGGATTGTTCTATTGTTACTGGTCTTTGACATCCATAGAATTGTTCTGTGGACATTTATTGCAATGATAATCACAGGTTACAGGGGATATAACAAGGATGCACTCTGGGTTCATTGCCAGTAGCATGCTGTGATTGTTTAATGTTGCCGTTGTTTAATGTGGTTGTTTGATGTTGCTTGTGCACTCTCCACTCCCTCTTCAATTCAAACCACAGGTAATTAATGCAATTAGAATATTGAGGCTAATGGCAAAATGTTTTGATTTTGTTGTCAACTAAAAATTTTTTTGTGGTTGTGTACGCGTGCTTAGGTTCAAACTTTGTGCTTGGCATCCAATGTGCAATCTCCTACCACTGTTTCAATTGTCTATTAAATAGCTGAAGGAGCAGTTAAATGCGTGTGTTAGTGAAACAGCAATATAGGATGTGATGTACTGTAGGGTAACATGCTTAGGCTTTAGACAGTGACTCCAAAAAAGCGAGCTGATAAAGGAGCACCACATACCATCTGGTGTGCACATGGAGAGGGAGATAAAGGGATGAAACAGGAAAAAGCCCTCGCGTGCCACTTTGATTTCTGCTGGAGGGGATTCATCCTAAGTGGGTTAGTGACTCAGCGTAAAACCTAGAGATAGAGTTAGAGCCAGAGCCGGTCTGTAGATTCGCTGTCTGGCCAACATTGCTGTGCACTCAAGCTGAGATGTGACATTTAACATGGATAGCCTTCCATTTGCCTTAAGGGCGTCTCTGTTTCCCTAAGATTAGAGTTACTACGTTACTAGATTGCCTTAAATAGAACCATACTGTATGTAGGAAGGGTATACGTTTCTCCAAGTTCTCTAATGGAGACAGATTCTGTCAAAATGTTTTAATTATACGATTATGCTATGTTGAATGATATATTCTATACTATAGCATGAAGTGCCTTCAGAAAGTATTCAGACCCCTTCAACTTTCTTTATATTTTGTTGTGTTTTAAGCTGGATTTATAATTGATTCAAAATATTTTTACATCTACACACAATACCCCATAATGACCAAATGATAACATGTTTTTTAGATAATTTAATGAACATAAAAAGATGAAATATCTCATGTTTCAAGCACCCTAAATTGACCCCATGTCAGAGCAAAAACCAGAAGCACTTCACATTTTACAAAGATATATGTTACTTTGCAAACACAACAGTTGCCAAATTCCCTATATGGCCAAAAGTATGTGGACACCTGACCATCACACCTACATGAGCTTTTTGGACATCCCATTTCAAAACCTAGGGCATCAATATGGAGCCCCCCCCCCCTTTCAGCTAAAAAAAACACCGCTCTTCAGGCAAGGCTTTCTACAAGAATTTGGAGTGACTGTGGGAATTTGTTCCCATTCAGCCAAAGGAGCATTTGTGAGGTCAGGCACTGATGTTGGATGAGAAGGCCTGGCTCGCAATCGCTGTTCCAATTCATCCCAAAAGTGTTCAATGGGGTTGAGGTCAGGGCTCTTCCACACCAACCCCGTCGAACCAAATCTTTATTGACCCCACTTTGTGCACTGGGGCACAGTCATGCAGGAACAGGAAAGGGCCTTCCCTAAACTTTTGCCACAAAATTGGAAGCCCCCAGTTGTCTAAAATGTCTTTTTATCCTGTAGAATTTAGAGGACCCTTCACTGGAACTAAGGGGCCTACTCCAAACCCTGAAACACAGTCGCAGACTACTATCCCTCCTCCACCAAACTTTACAGTAGGCACTATGCATTTCAGTAGGCTGCATTCTCCTGGCAACTACCACACGCAGATTCGTCGATCTGACTGCATGATAGCGAAGTGCGATTCATCACTCCAGAGAACACTTTTCCACTCCAGTGGCGACGTGCTTTACACCACTCCAATTCAACCAAGGAAACCCATTTTGTGAAGCTCCCAATGCACAGTTCTTGTTCTGATGTTGCTTCCAGAGGCAGTTTGGAACTCTTTGATGAGTGATGCACCAGATGATAACAGTTGGTCATTTTTATTCACTACGTGCTTCAGCACTCTGTGTATGTTTATGTGATTTTTTTTGGTCAATGACTAGCTTGGGGGAAATGGTTCCCCAAAATAATTTAAAAGTTAAATTATAGATATTTAGTTATTAGAGTGTTATTTTCTGGGGGCATAAGGAATCGATGCTTGGTTGGGAGAGGAGGCTAAGTGTGGTAGGTTTTACTTTAACTGGACCTGCTGGAAGCATAATATAATCGATGGCCACAAATCTCAAGTTCAGGACTCAAAATACATCCTTTCTAGACCTTGTAAACTGTTGAGATTAGCCCCCAACTAATCTAAATTGTTACATAGGATACACAATTTTTTTGAAATCTGTTAAATGTTGGCACTTGAGCCTAATTGCTATAATTTGCTCTAGATAAAAGCATCTGCTAAATGTAAAATTCAGGACTTTTGAAGAATGGTGATTCAAATAGATTTTTCACTAACATTTACAGCCGAACTCTGTACGCAAACTCAATTATTCAATGTGGTGTTGCAGTCTAAGAAATACTACAATATTGATGCTGAAGCATGCGTACATAGCACATCACCATAATCTAATACTGACATGAAAGTGGCTGGCACAACTTCATTGTTATGCTGAGATGACAGACATGATTTGTTTCCATAAAATAAACTGTAACTTCAGCAATGTGAGTTTTAAAAGGTAGCTTGTCATCTAACCAAATGCCAAGGTTTTTGTAGAAGGAACACATTCTATAACAAAACTGTCCAAGGTGATAATTTTGAGATCATCCAAACCTAGATATGGGACCTAGATAATTGCATATACTTTGTTAAATTTGCATAGATCACAACCAAAGATCCAAAAGTGATTTTTGGTGGGAATTGGAAATCAGACTGCAGGTGTGCAAATGCTTGTGCAAGAGATAGCAAACACTTGTGCAAGAGATACTGTAGCAAACACTTGTGCAAGAGATAGCAAACACTTGTGCAAGCATCTTCAACTTCTTTTTCCATGAACTGGCTCAGTGAAAAATGCTGGCAATTAACACTGTTGTTAATAGTCAACATTAATCACTGAGCCTTTGTATATACTCACTGCTGTCAGTAGCTCTGGCAAAGGATGACAGCTAAATTACCAAAATATAATTAGTGGGGATTATAAGAACCTCCATTTCTAAATGAATACCGTGTCTGTAAAATGTATAAATAACTTAAAGAATAGGCCTTAACTGTAAAAAAGATTTAGCCATGTATATTTAGGGAGTGTGAGTACTCACACATTTCTTTTTGTAGAATCCCATATTCTGTGCTTAAAACAAAGTGTTTTAATCAAGTAGAAAACAATTTTGTGGGGACAGCTCACTGTCCAGTTTCATTGAAATTACTGTATAATTAGAAATGATTAAGCATCATTGCCTACGCCCCTTAGCCAACCTAATGTTGGGCAAAAATCCAGCAAAAAAGGCTAATTTAAAGGCTTCAGCATTCACTCACCACTAATCTGGGATAAAATCATGTTTGACATTCACTGTGAGTTTAGGCTACACTAGAAGGGCGTTGAATGTTTATGCACAGTAAATTCTCTATATACACTGAGTTATTTAACAATTTCAGTGTCAGTATGGGTCCACAGTTCCAATGATAAATTAACATGTCAAGTATTACTATTTTCTTGTTTGCCTTTTTTTGAATTAATAGTAGTGTGACCTCCCATAATGCATTTGTTTAAGTTCTGCATTTTTTCAGGACCTTGATAATGTTACTGTAAATTTTAATGTTCTCATCATACTTGCATGCGATGAACACTGCTTTTACACAGGCAGCCTTATTCTGATCTTTTGCCCAATTGTTGCAGAGAGCTGATCTAATTATCCAAATGTCGAATTGGGGTAAAAATCTGATTTGAGCAGCTGGTGTAAACACCGCTGGCTCGCAAAGTAATGTGTAGTTATTATTGAGTGAGGATATCCCTAATTTGGAATTTGTTATTCACTTGAATCCTGGTTTGTAAATGGATGGGAATATTAAATTAAAAGGTTTCTAGACCATCTGAGTAGGAACAATTTCATTAATGGGTGCAAACTGATTGGTTTGGTTGAGAAAAATATGTAAATGTTGTTTTCAGTGGTATTATTTGCATTATTAAATCATAAAAATGTGCATGAAAACATTTCTACCTGCAATAAAACATGCTGGGAAATATGTCACATAGTTTCTCTCCATTAAAGAAGAATATGAGAGAATCTGTAATCTGTGATAAATTTTGGTTCAACACTGCCGACTCCAAAACTCTAGGAACACCAACAAGTACTTGCCATCAGAGTTTGGCGCCAAATGAGGGAAATGTGGGCTTGATGTTCCTTTCAGAACAAAATTAATAAAGGACTATATGCTACTAATTTAATAGGAAATATACCTCAAAAAAGGTAATACAACAACCTTCACAATGTTACATGAACAAACATGGATTATACAGAGAATGATTTTTGATGACAGAGAAGTTACGGTTGCCTAAACTAAAGTAGAAAAAGTGGTCAGAAAACCCCTCAGGTTGTAACAGACCAAGCTGACCAGCAGAGGTCACACTTAACGTTGCTATTGCAGCAGTTAATGAAGGAAACACGGTAAGAGAAACAGACACAATCCGATAGTGGGATAGACCCATGCAGAATAGAACTTTCTTCAAAATTAGTAACTATATTACCTAATTTTCTTAAAATTAGTAAAGCATTACAAAATGTTTTGTTGTTTTGTATCTAGTAGACAAATGCTACAATGTGTTAAATGTATTATTATAATAACAATACCAACAGGGTTGATAAAATAAACATCCCATTTTCAGTGTATGTATTATTTACATTACTAAAAGTGACATGCAATCTTTCCTGAGAAATCTCTAGGTCTCATATTCATGATGACCTTTGATAATCCAATCTGACCTTTAATTAATCAAATACTGTAGATTGTTTAGCGTTTTTTTCAAACATCATAGCATCAATCCAGAAAATCTGGATTAGCCTCCGCACTCCCCATCACATCCAAAACTTTTGGTGCTTTTTTTTTACTATAAGGCCTATTACAAGGTTTAGATAACTGGTTGGCCTACTCTAACTACATAGCAATAATTAAGAAACTGCTGACATGGGTTAGTTGGGTAACTGTGTAGTGATGTTGTTCAAGGGAGATAAATCTCAGATTATTGTTCAGGCGCTAAGCAGGTATTTACAAATACCTTTGTACCCTGTATATGAGTAGGAAATGAACAATACTATTACCAGACACAGACATTAGTAGTGTGGGTCAAACTGAAGTATACTCTGGGGATCCTGAGAGAGCAGCCAGAGGGAGGGGGTCCTGAAAAAAAATTAGAAAGTGGGAAATTACGAGTTGTGACATACTGTAAGTTGGATGCATTCACATGCTTGAACTCATTTAGAAACACTGACTGGCTAATTGGGTAGTCGCTACAGCTAATTATAGTGTTAATTTTCTTTTTAATAGATTGCTTATCATACAGTAAATTATGTTTTGTTTTTGCATTTAACTGCTGGAAAGGCTGTTATCGTGTTTATCGAAGTCAGAGGTGGACGATGTCAAATTATTTTCAGCAGAATGGGTTGTGGTAAACAACCACTGCCCTGACAATGAAGATCAAACACACACAGAAATGTTAACACAGTTAACTTTAAGTTCTGTTCACTCACACCCGCATATAGCAGACATATTGCAGAGCTGTGCACCCGCTCAGTATAATTAAATACTTTTTTCTCATATACAGTATTTATTAATATACAACATAAATTCAGTCTTGTAAACATAAGAGGCAGGATTCTACACTGTGCCCCTTTAAAAGATTTAAAAGATTTAAAATATTCATTCTGCAGTTTGTAAAGCATCAATGATAATGTGTATAAATACTGCAAAGGTGTGAATATACATGGTGGCTGCTCTATCTAGGCCCAGTTTGAACTGGCTCTGGTGTCTCTCCATATTTAGCATTTTTGTGGTTGCAAGCATTTGCATAGAATTTGTGTTTGCGCCGCTTATTCTTGGATTCTAAAGTGTACTCAATCAAGCGTATTTGCATACTGCACTTCCTTATAATACGCATACTGTATGTAGACAAGCCAAACCTGGATGTTTCTGTTAAGAGGGGACAGGGACAACCGGCAGTAGTTACTGGACCAACTGGGCCAATAAAGGAATTTAGGATCAAGGATTTTTCACACAACCTGACCCATCGAAACATTATTAATATTGTTAGTAATTCTATCTGCTATACTATAGTCCCTAAACATTTCTCTCATCAGATCACGTGGTCAGGTAGTTCTAACAGTTTTTCAGGCTACAAAGTGAATTAGTGAGTTTACTAGCTTAAATAATATTGTCAAAATAAACTTTTGAAAATAACAGAACTGCACTTAATATGTTTACAGGACACTGAGGAATCTGCTCCCCTGCACCGTAGATGATGCAAAAAATATTGTGAATATATAAATCTAATCTTGTCTTAACAGCTGAGGAGAATGACACCCTTAAAAAATGTGATATGTAGAACCATATACTCTATGCTTTTTTGGTTTGTCCCCATAGGGGAAGAATATTTGGTGCTAGGTAGAACATGTTGGAGAGGGTTTTACATTGTCTATAGGTTTCTTAAAATAATTGAATGTACAGGATTACATTGCTATCTAGAATCCTTCTAGAGGAATTCTGCCTAGAACCCTTTATGAAGGTTATACCAATAATCATATAATCCTTTAAAGGTTTTATGTAATCATCTAATAAGGGTAATACCAGAAACTAATCTTCAAGAATAATTTCTAGAGGATTCTTCTAGAGGATTCTTTCCTCATCATACATCTTTGGACATCTCCTTATGCTGGAAGGTTTATGTTGCTCCCTTTGGCTGCAATAACTTCATGTAGCCGTTTCTTGCAACTGGGAAGAATTTTGCCCCCTGTTCTTTATAGTACTGCTTCAACTGTTCCATATTCGATGGCTTTTTTGCATGTCTGGGTACTTCTTGCATGCGGGTTCCACCACAGTATTTCGATAGGATTCAGATCTGGGCTGGACTCGACCATTACATAATTCTCCATCTCTTCTTTATGAACCATTCTTTTCAATTTGCATCATTCACTTTGACATTATAGAACATTTATTTGCTATCATTCACAAAAAACACAATAAAATTAAGGTTAATTCCATATTGTAAAATGATAAAGATAAAAAAATTCCCCAAAATGGTTGATGAGAATCCTGATTGCTGTGGTATATGAAATCCTATATGTGTATGACATCACATTACTTTTTACTGCCCTAATTTCACTGGTAAACGGTTTATTAGAGCAGTAAGACATCTCGGGGGTTTGTGGTATACTACCAATATACCAGGGCTACGTGCTATGTCCAGGTACTCTGTGATGCATTCTGTCTAATTGATTAATTATATCTGCTTTTTAGGTAAACACATTTAATAGGGCTTAGTCATTAATGTAGGGCCACAAATATTCAGTGAAACAAACACGTTCGCCCCCAGATTACTGGTAAACGAATGTAAAATCTACAATATTAATATTATAGACAGGGATCATGAGAGGACAAATAATAGTGTTCATACTTAATTTATTCATTGAATGAATGAAGTTAAGCAACACTGTTGGTTTGCCTGAATGTGAAAAAGTGGTAGCCCCATTCACTCAGACCTGGTTGTGACACCTTTAGCTGTATGACTGCAATCAACGCTTACTTTTTATCAGTTTATCATTGCTTTGGGACAATTTTCTTTACTCTTTTTTTTCTCTTTCTCCTGTTGAGTCAGATGGGCTTCTTTCTCTGCCACCTAGGCCCTCTGCTTCTTGATCCCCTACTTCTTCTCCTCCACCCAGCAGATAATACACAGTTTTACAGGTTATCAATCACTGAGGGCGGTGCAGGCTCCTACGATTGGCAGTTGCAGTAGAAACTTGTATTTGATTTATTTTTTACTAATTTGTTTCTTTTTTGCTAATTTGTTTTTACTAATTTGTTCTGGCACCCTGCATGTATAGGCCCAGTCCCTGTAAATCCCTGGATTATGCTGTCTCTAAAAGGCGCTATGATGATGCTCAACACTGTTGGACAATTGATTCCCACTCTATCATACTGTTAATGCTGACTGTGTTGATAAACAAATTGAATAGAAATGATCAGGAATTCAGTGATTTGTGTTTTTGGGAACGCTTTTCTTAAAAGTTTCAACTTCCTCTCGCGGGACCTTTCCAAATATCGCGGAGTTTCCTGCTGTTTTGTATGATGTGTGGCAGTAGTTTCAGGCAAGTCCAAGAAAGGTGGAGACTTTCGGGATAACTTCCTGCTCATTAATCTTGAAATCATTAGCTAAACAATTACTTAGTTTTGGTAGGTCGCTATTGGGGGAAAGGCGAATGGCTTAACGACGCCCATAACTTGTTTATAATCAGCAACATTTGTGAATTTGCAAAAAAAACATCTTGGCTTAGTAAATGTACATATAGTTAGCATTCAAGCTAACGCAATCGGATAGCAGATTCCAAACACTGATAGCGAGACGCTCCTGCCTAAACTGAAGGACAGTATGGGTGAGTATTTTCATAGTGTAGTTTTTGTTGATGGTTCTGCTTGTTTGTTGTTCCCAGCTTCAGATTGCCTGTAGCGTTAACTGGGATACATCGACATTGTCAACCGTTCCCGGATTTAGAGTATGCTCCTTCTGGGATGGATCTACTAACGTCGTTAGCTACAGTAGTTAGCATGAAGCGATAATTATGTCCGCTTGGTTCCGTGCTGCCAATAACTGCATCTTGCCAGCACGTAAACTCTATTATCTAACAAGCTAGCTAGCTAACTCCCTAATGAATTATATGGCCATGTTTCTGCGTCAGGAATAATGACAGTTAAATGCATAGTTAGCTAGCTAACATTACTAGCTAATAATGTCAGTGTTGTATAGTTCCAGTGGAAAAGCAAATGGCATGGCAAAATAAGGGGTGTGATGATGTCAAAAACTTAAGCGGCACAATTCCCTCTTAGTACTGCTTGTTATTTGTTTAACATTCCAAGCCAGGTTTGCCCTAAACATTCTAGCAAATGTTATTGTCTCAAACCTGTTTGACTCATTTCTTGACTTTTAACAGTCCCAGTTGGGGGTCAATTGCGAATCTCAAACTTGCATTTCTTGAAACCAGAGTTAGTTAAAAGAGTACTCTAGTAGTTTGTGCTTTCGCGTGTAACGTTCAGGTTGAAGCGAAACCTAAGAATACGATATTTTAATTATTTAAACTACTATACTAACTTTTTAAGGTCACCATATTTCCGAATTGAATACCAGGGCCATATTTTCTTTGGCGCCACAGTCCAACCTAAACTATATTTTTGTCAATTTTCTTATTTAACAAATCGTTTTTTCGTTCATCACCAAATAGTTTTATTATAATATAATGTTAATGAGACTCAATCTGGGGGAAAATGAAATATATTTACATTGATCAGAGTTAGTGCATTACTGTGATTGTTAAGCTAAACCAAGAAACAGTTGAACTTCAATTCACTTTACTTAATACACACAACTGAATGATTTGTGTCTAGACTTTACGATGTCAGTCACTGTCCAGCTGGGCTTTTCATGTCGAAGAAGACTTCAGGCGCTACATTATTTTGTTGTGTTAACTTGCAGATATTGATAGCTTGAGACTCCCCTTTCCGAGGTACCATGTGCCAGATTTTTGATAGAGTTTTGAAAGTGTGAAGACAATTCTGTCAGAACTGCAAACCCTAACCCTAAGCAAACAAAGATAAGCCTATCTAGAATTTATTTACTCTCGTAATGTAAACAAGTCCTCTTCTCTCCTTGCTGTCCTGCTTGTCTCTTTACTTTCCCTCTTCTGTCCTTTCCTGTCTATCTTTCTTGTCCACTTCCTCTCCTTCCTATCTTCTTCCGGCTGTTGTTACTATAGTGGCATAAACATATAAAGAAAGTTTGATGTAGTTTGGCATACAAAACGTTTTAATATTTAGCAACATAGACCTCTTTAAATGTTTCCATTTTGGACTGGGTGTGAGAAATGAATTAATTCATGGGCTTGCTTCTTAATACAATTTAGGCTCTCTCACTCACACAACTGACTTTAGTAATTATTTATGTACACATTTATTACAATGATATACATTATTACCATCATAAAAAGCACTTCAAAAACATTAACATTAATCTAATTTAATAAATGCATTTAATCATTTAATACATTTCTTTGTGACTGACAGTTCCCTTTGTGCTGGAGTATTTGCCAGCTGCTTGCCTGAAACATAGCTACCTAGCTAGATGGTAGCCAACTTCTAAACAAGTTATGTAAGTCAAAGTCAACCAAGTTGACTTTTTAGACCTCCAAGTCATTCATCTTGAATGTATCCACCATCTTTGCTACATTATTCAGGTTTGGTGTAGCGGAGTATCAACTATAACGAGTGAAGCGAGCACAACAGGTACATCGAAACGTTTCACTGAAATCTATTTATTTATTTTTACATGTTTTAGGGTTAAACCGGAGACATTTTCCGGGACAGTTCTATCCGGGGACCAGCCACCAATAAGTCATGTATGGTCACCTTTTATCACATTGGGTAGCCACAACTTTATCTGTGTGCCACAATGCATTACTTTATCCTGGCGCTCTAGACACCATCAACCATTAAAATACAGCAGTACCCAAGAAAAAAAAATGTCTCCAATTGTTAGATGCCATCACCCCCTCCAAATCCAATTTGAACATTTATGTCAATGTTTTGGTTAGCTAGACAGATGGGGGCGTGGTGCTGGGTGGGGGCGTGGTGCTGGGTGGGGGCGTGGTGCTGGGTGGGGGCGAGGCTCTTTGAAGCCAACTGCCCCCATTCCCTACAGAACCGTCTATCTACCTGCCAATGGCAAAGTGTCGAGAGAGCATATGTTCCTTAAATGGGTATAGTCATTGTCACAGTACAAATCTCATGAGCATGTCCAATGCAATACCCTGCGATGGAACCTAACTGTTCAAATAACTGTGTTTACAAGGTATAACTATATGTGGGACGGCAGGCTTTATAAGGTAGGTGAATGTGTTTGGTGGTGTGTTTGGTTTATTATTAGGTTGTCTTTTCTTACCAAGGATCAGTGTAACTATCTAACTTTGCTGCCGCTCATATGTTTTAACTTATCTGAGTTGTGAACCTCTCACATCCTCTTTCAGAGGTATGCTCTCTTTCCATTTGATAGGTTGCACATCTGCAGTTGGGTACGTCTAAAGCCCTTTGGTGTAGTTAATCTCAAGACTAAGTATCAGATGTCTCGCCTGGTATGTGTGGTTTAACAACCTTACTCACGCTCATCAAAGGCCTTTCTAATCAGTAGGGTAGTATGTAGTTGGCTTTCCTATGTGTTGGTATGGTGCCCAGCAGTCAGTCAGTCGCTCTCTCTGTGTCCCTGTCTCTCTCCGTGTCCCTGTTTCTCTCCCTCTCTCTGTGTCCCTGTCTCTCTC
>JACXGI010005707.1:8672-45284 GCA_016801175.1 Esox masquinongy
ACGCCACGGAGACCTGGGGACACATACACTGTTAACGCCACGGAGTCCTGGGGACACATACACTGTTAACGCCACGTGTCCGAGTCTCTGCTTGTTCTGTTGATGACCTGGATAACTGTCAGTTTGACTCTGTCCTATAATTACTGTTGCTGCAGAGGGCACCATTAGAGAGGGCCACTGACATTTTTGACAGAGCATTAACCTATTGGTGAGCTGGCTATATCAGTTCTGGCTATATCATTGCTGGCTATATCAGTGCTGGCTATATCATGAAAAGTTAGCTGGCAGATCCCAACCTCTCCCCTTCATGTCCAAAGGAGTGAAGTGTAAACTCCTCTCTTCAACCACATTGTTGTGATGTGATTTTGCAGACAATGTGAATGTGACAAACTGACTGCTGGATCTACTTACGACTAAAGACAACAAAACGACACAGTTAAAATCGAGTAGACCTAACTTCCTATGTTATGGAGTGAATTAACTTTTCCAGGGAATAATAATAATTATAGCTGTTCAATTAAGTTCAATCTACTAAAAAAAATGAATGAAATAAAATCCATCAATTGCGCTCAAACCTTCTGATGAATAAACAGTTGCACCACCTCACCACCAAAGGATTAGTTGTTAAACGCCACGTGTTCCTGTGCAAGTTTCCACTGTATTTAAAACAAAGGTGAATCTATCAACACACACGCACACTCTGTCCGACTCACCGACGGTGTTGTGCCAGCGGTTGACGGCGAACAGTCTGCTGCAGGTGACGGTGACGGCCGCCGGGACAGAGAGGTGGGGCAGGGTGTTGGCCGCCACGTGGGTCACGGGGGAGTTGGACGGGAACTTCAGAACCATGATCACATCCTGCTGCATCTGGTCCTTAAACATCAGAGGACTCTGGGGAAGGAAACACTGATGAGACAGAAAAGAGAGAGAGAGAGAAAGGGGAGGGGGTGAAGAGGAGGGGGAGAATTGGAAAGGAAAAGACACCAAGGAGAAGATGAAAAAGGAGAGAGGGATGGGGAGGATGGGGGAGGGATGAGGAGAGGTCTATTAGTGAGGGAGAACAGGGTAGGCAGGAAAACACACTGAGGGCCTGAGGGAGGATTCAGACCCAGAAGGAGGTGGGGTTGCAAAATTCCAGTAACATTCCCAAAATTTCTTTGTTTTCCAAAGAAATCCTGTTTTTAGAGTACTCCTGGATTTTTCCTGTTCATCCCAAGAATATTTTAACCAGGATTTCTAAAAACACTGAAATTCATCACTCGAATTTTGCTGCTTTAAGGGATGGTATTGGTTGACTGGTGTGTTTGATAGGAGAGGTTTTAGGAACTGAGGTATTGGTTGGTTCACTTGTTCCCTGAGACCTGGTAGCTAATAGGACCTGGTAGCTAATAGGACAGAAGTATATGAGGTATATATAGTATACAAAGAGAAAATAAAACAAGCAGTACTTATTGTAGCTTGTTGTTGGCTTGTGTTCATGGTGATTAATAAACCCAACCCTGCTGACATTCCACTGATACGTGACCTTGTCGTGTGTGTTGTGTGTCTTGTGAGTGTGTGTTTTGTGTGAGTATTGCGAGTGTGTGTGTGTGTGTTGTGTGTGTTCTCACCAGGTGCATTGCGGAGGATCGAGGGGGGTGGGGCTCGATCAGCAACTGGGATGGAGTCTGACCACATGCCTGGATCTGGGCCTCCATTGCCTGGGCAGGATGGGAGGGTGGAGGGTGGGATAGAGAGACAGAAGACAGAGGAGAATAAAACAGGAGTTAAAAATGTCTTCATCTGAGGCTGCTGTAATGACAGAATTTAAATATTATATCGATGCCTGTAATATCCTTATTATGTAATATTTTTATATAAAAATATATAATAAAAGTTGTGAGTTACTATACCAATTGTATAGCTTTAATATTGTTTACATATATTATTTACTGATTATTATTATTTCACAATGTAATATATGTAATATTTATATTATTATTATTATTTATATTATTTAACTATCATATCCTACAGCTGTAATATTATTTTAACGTCATACTATTATAACAAAACATTAAAGTTGAAGACTGTCAATTTTGTAACAATAGTGTTGTGTTTCCAAACCTCCTGTTACATAGTAATGCAATGTTTCACTAACTGACATAGTAAAGCAGTGTTTCACTAACTGACAGTGACGCGGTGTTTCACTAACTGACATAGTAATGCAGTGTTTCACTATCTGACATAGTAACGCAGTGTTTCACTAACTGACAGTGACACAGTGTTTCACTAAGTGACATAGTAATGCAGTCTTTCACTAACTGACATAGTAACACAGTGTTTCACTAACTGACATAGTAAAACAGTGTTTCACTAACTGACATAGTAAAACAGAGTTTCCCTAACTGAAAGTGATGCAGTGTTTCACTAACTGACATAGTAATGCAGTGTTTCACTAACTGACATAGTAACACAGTGTTTCACTAATTGACAGTGACGCGGTGTTTCACTAACTGACATAGTAATGCAGTGTTTCACTAACTGACATAGTAACGCAGTGTTTCACTAACTGACAGTGACGCAGTGTTTCACTAAGTGACATAGTAATGCAGTGTTTCACTAACTGACATAGTAACAGTGTTTCACTAACTGACACAGTAACACAGTGTTTCACTAACTGACAGTGATGCAGTATTTAACTAACTGACATAGTAATGCAGTGTTTCACTAACTGACAGAGTAGCACAGTGTGACCTACCTCCCGCTGTGCCGAGTCAGTGATGGTATCCAAGGTAACGGAGCCCTCGTAGGACAGGAAATGGAAGACGTTGAGCGCTCGGACCGCCTCGGGCCCTCGCTGCTTATAACCAAATATCAGATCTATCCACTGGTGAAGCTGGCAGGACACAAACTCACTCTCTAACGCCTAGAGGAAGGGAGGGATATATTATACACTTCTAGCTGTGGGTTTGCCTATCAGATGTATATAATTCCAATGGTATGTGGGTGTCTGTGGGTATGTCTCTCACCATGCGGTTGATGCGTACAAAGTCTTCAGGCTTTTTGGCCCAGGCTGGCAGCTCTATGTCACATACTGGAGTCCCATCTTCTCTCTGACCCAGCTCATAACTGCTGCTGTTCACAAACATCTCTGGCAAGTAGTAGAACTCTGGGATCAATTCCTGTTGGACAGCCCATTAGATACAAAGCTTAACAACACAGCTGCTGTTCACAAACATCTCCGGGAGGAAGTAGAACTCTGGGATCAACTCCAGTTGGACAACACATCATACACACAGAAACAATGCTTCCTGTTTTAATGCCAACCATAACCAACCAGTGAGTCACTCAACCCACTTACTCTTAACTGTTCATTAACAATATCTCTGTTTCATGCACAAAAATACACACACACACACACACACACCTTGACATCAGCAGTGTCTCGTTGGCAGTTTCTCCATGACCGGGCGATGCCAGAGAAGGCTCTGTCAGGGTGGTCAAACTGGCTGTCGTTGGCATTCAGGAAGAACGTTGTGAAGGGCTCCTAATGTTGCAGGGGAACAGAACACAAAGGATCTCGGGTTTTCGCAAAATATAGTAAAACAAGGGAAATGTTAGGTTAGATTCAACTTTATTGTCACTGAACAACTACAAGTACAGTACAACGAAATGCAGTTAGCATCTAACCAGAAGTGCAAATAGAAGAGGGCAGAAAATTTACAAGTGGAATGTATAGATTTGCAAAGAAGGCAAATGCAGTAGAAACGGCAACACTATTGGTAAATGTGCAATTAAGGCAAATAGAGGAGGGCAGAAAATGTACAAGTATTAATTATAGTACAAGTTATCAAGTAATAGTTGTGTGGGTACAGATGGCAATTCTAAATGGCATTCTAGACGTGCAATAGAGGCAAACTGAAGGAGTAAGGTAGCATCCAGGTGACTTTGTGTGGAAATTCAACCATAATGGTATAGTGGTTAGTTTTAGCACAGTTACAGTCTGGGTGAGTGTTATAAGTGTTAGGGTTAGGGGTTAGGGTATTGGGTCAGGGTGTGTGTGTCCTCACTATGCGCAGCATCCAGGTCAGCGTGGTGTTAGGGGTTAGGGTATTGGGTCAGGGTGTGTGTGTGTCCTCACTATCCGCAGCATCCAGGTCAGCGTGGTGTTAGGGTTAGGGGTTAGGGTTAGGGTACTGGGTCAGGGTGTGTGTGTCCTCACTCTGCGCAGCATCCAGATCAGTGTGGTGTTAGGGTTAGGGGTTAGGGTTAGGGTATTGGGTCAGGGTGTGTGTGTCCTCACTATGCGCAGCATCCAGGTCAGCGTGGTGTTAGGGTTAGGGGTTAGGGTTAGGGTATTGGGTCAGGGTGTGTGTGTGTCCTCACTATCCGCAGCATCCAGGTCAGCGTGGTGTTAGGGTTAGGGGTTAGGGTTAGGGTACTGGGTCAGGGTGTGTGTGTGTGTCCTCACTATCCGCAGCATCCAGGTCAGCGTGGTGTGAGCCGTGGAGTACAGAGAGCTGTAGTGGTGTGGCGGCGTTCCGTCATCCTCCCAGGTCTCATAGCGCTCTGCATAGAACACAGCTCGCTTCGGGTTCAGCGCTCCGATTGGCTGAGGGGAATCACGACTGATTAGCGCAAAGAGCTGAAACCGATAGGTAACCTAATACGGAAGTATCTGTTCCCATGGCACTTACACGGTTAACATGTGACATTTAAATCACGGGTTGACATTTCATTGACGTGCAATGAGAATGGGGAAATTACAGAAATATTATTAATACCATCAATATCATTGAAACACCTGGTGGTACACACCTTGGAAAGGTCTCTGAAGTTGCCCGGCAGGGTGAGGTCCAGCTCCTCTGACTCATAGTTAGTCAGAACCCAGGGGAACACGGGGTATTGGTTCAGGTCATTGTAGGTCCTCCCTGTAATTGGGGGGGACAAAGTCAGTGACCTGTGTGATGGTGAAAAGACGTTAGTGATTGGGAAGGGAATGTTCTGATCCGGACAGTAAGACGTGACCCTGGTGTTGTTGATTGAGGAGTAATGAAAGGGACTCTATCGCATGTGATGGTGTTGAGGAAGGGGCGGGGTAAAGAGTAGGACATTCTAACTGTGATGGTGTTGAGGAAGAGGAGGGGTAAAGAGTAGGACATTCTAACTGTGATGGTGTTGAGGAAGAGGAGGGGTAAAGAGTAGGACATTCTAACTGTGATGGTGTTGAGGAAGAGGAGGGGTAAAGAGTAGGACATTCTAACTGTGATGGTGTTGAGGAAGAGGAGGGGTAAAGAGTAGGACATTCTAAACCTGCTATGGTGTTGAGGAACATGAGGTACTCAAAATTGGAGATCTCCCTTCTCTGCCATCGCTGGGTCATGTTGGACGACTTAAACAGCTGACGAGGGGTTGCCAAGGAGATGCGCCTGGATGAGGGACACACACACAACGCAGGTATAGGTGTGTGCATACCATGCTTGTGTGGGTGTTTTGGGGTATGTGTGTGTGTGTCTCTACCTGGCCTGAGGCAATCCATAGCTGGTTCCGACCCCTACCCTTGGTAGGCAGTACACCACCCTCTTCACTGTACCTTGGTCGGGGAAGTTGAACATCACAGAGGCTGGGGACAGGAAGAGACACCACCAAACAATGATCACAAGTGACATCACAGATATACAGTCCCTTCAAACTCTACTGTTGAGTTGAATTGGTACTTCGGTATTTAGAGTGAGATGTATTTGCTGTCAGGTTTTTAACAGTGAGGTGTACTGGAAGTCAGGTGCTTAAATGTGAGGTTTACTGGTAGTCAGCTGTTTCAAGGTGATGTGTATTATAGTCAGCTGTTTCAAGGTGATGTGTATTATAGTCAGGTGTTTCAAGGGGATGTGTATTATAGTCAGGTGTTTCAAGGGGATGTGTATTATAGTCAGGTGTTTCAAGGGGATGTGTATTATAGTCAGGTGTTTCAAGGTGATGTGCATTATAGTCAGGTGTTTCAAGGTGATGTGTTTTATAGTCAGGTGTTTCAAGGGGATGTGTATTATAGTCAGGTGTTTCAAGGTGATGTGTATTATAGTCAGGTGTTTCAAGGTGATGTGTATTATAGTCAGGTGTTTCAAGGTGATGTGTATTATAGTCAGGTGTTTAAAGGGGACGTGCATTGGTAGTGAGGTGTTTAAAGGGGAGGTATATTGGTAGTCTGGTGTTTAATGTGAGGTTTATTGGTAGTTGATTAAAGAGGATGTGTATTGATAGTCTAGAGGGGGTGTATACGAAGGAGATGTGTTTAAAAATACTATATTTAGGTCAGGTGTCTTACTGCGATTGGCCATGAAGACTTCCAGACCAGTGTTTTGGAGCAAGTATCGCCTGGAGAACACCGCTCTGATCTCACTGAACATCCATTTCCCGTGGAGACCTTCAGAGTAGGCCAGGACCTGTGCAAACACACACACACAGTTTGGCAAATGGACCAGAACCAGAATCAGGTAGAGACACATAATTCCCAAACCCAGGGAATTAGAGACACATTATTCCCAAACCTGGGGAATTAGAGACACATTATTCCCAAACCCGGGTAATTAGAGACACATTATTCCCAAACCCAGGGAATTAGAGACACATTATTCCCAAACCCGGGGAATTAGAGACACATTATTCCCAAACCCGGGGAATTAGAGAAACATTATTCCCAAACCCGGGGAATTAGAGACACATTATTCCCAAACCCGGGGAATTAGAGACACATTTTTCCCAAACCAGGGGAATTAGAGACACATTATTCCCAAACCCGGGGAATTAGAGACACATTATTCCCAAACCCGGGGAATTAGAGACACATTATTCCCAAACCAGGGGAATTAGAGACACATTTTTCCCAAACCAGGGGATCCGTCTTACCTTGGGGTCAGTCTTCTTGAAGACGGGGTCTTCCTCGTCCACCTCGAAGTAGATCTCTGTGGTGGTGATGGACAGAGTTCCGCGAGCCACCACCACTGGTGCCACCAGCTGGGCCGGTGTACTGAGCACCACCGGGCCTGGAGGACAGAGAGAGGTCTGTCAGCGCCACCCGGGCGGGGCCACTCCCCAAATATATCACCGCTACCCGGCACCTGTCCTCTGACCGGTAACGCGCCGCACCTTCTGGATTATCTAAAATCAGTATTGTAATCGGATTACAGCCAGTGGCTTGTGGACTTCTTTGGTGTTACATTCATTTGGCTTATTGATCACGTCGGCCATGCACGTCCTGATCTGGATCGGTCACACAGAACTCATTGATTGGCTGTATATTGATGTTTAGCAGAAAAGTAATCAGACTTGGGCTATGTCCTATAAATATGACAGCGTAGTTAGGGATTGGCCTGGCACAAAACACTAAGCACATGTTTGAATTTAATCATGAATGGAAAGCTTTTTATCCATTTGACGGGAAGAGAATATCTTTATTAGAATAATTTCAAATCGTGTTTCTGTTGATTAGATTTAAAACAGTTAGAGTGAATGTTAAATTGGTTAGCGAATCCAAAACCAGATTGTTTCTCCGACTTGCCTCTGGAGGTAAAAACCCGCGGTCGAAAACGAACTGGGAAGAAGAATACAGAGAGGTATCAACACAGGGAGGATGTGTGTGTAAGTGTGTGTGTTCATATGTATGTGTGTGCGTGTGTGTGTGTGTGTGTGTGTATGTGTGTGTCTGACCTGCAAGGTTGTCGATCTCCTTCTCCTGCAGCAGACTAACAGCATCATCGTCTCCTTCAAGCATCAACTCCGCTTCTGGGTTCTGACTGACTACTGATTGGCTGCGGAACATCTTTTTAGACTTTAGCCCCTCCTCTCCCTCCTCCTCCGTACCTGCACAACACAAGTAGATTAACAAATACCAATAAACCAACCTCAAATAACTTGCCAGCTGGATAACTAACAAACTAAGCAGCTGACTAACAAACTGTGGGCTGATGCATGATGGGACAGGTGACAAACAAACTGTGGGATGATGCATGATGGGACAGCTGACAAACAAACTGTGGGATGATGCATGCTGGAACAGGTGACTCACCATAGTCCTCTAGGGCTTTGAGTGTCACGTCCGGGTGGGTGGAGCCAAAGGGATTTCGTACAAATCTCCGCCTCCTCCTCAGGTCATCCTCCCAGTAATCCAGACGCCAGAAGTCATGCAATTGGCTGGGGAGAGAAATGGGGGGAGGGACACAAAGCTCAGTAAATGTACAGTAAATAAATATATAAAATTAGCGATATCCTTTGTGGTGTCTCAGGGTTATAGCCAAGGGCTGACACATTAAACAATGAAAGCATTAAGCATCTTAGTCTTTTAGTAAGAACACTAACAGATGACACAAGATCACGAGTCGTTGACAGGCGGACATCAATCTGTCAATCAATCAGAATGTGTGTGTGCGTGTGTCTGAGCAGCGTCACAGATGCTTCCTGTTTTGACAGACTCATTTAACAGAACCCAGCTGTCCACACTGCACTGACAGACCCCTTCACTGTCCTTTGCTATTTAAAGACACAGTACAACCCCAAAATGTGGGATCACTGAATTAAAAAAAACATATATCCATGGTAGTATTCCACTTCAAAGATCAAACTTGTTGCACATTTTACAGTTTCATGATGAATTAGCCGAACAGTAACCAAACATCACATTAGAAATACTATTAAAGAAATTGGGCAAAGAAGCAAACACCACACAATTTCAGAGCTCCATACGACCCCTCACCTCTGGGACATCGTCCCCCACGCCCCGTGCTTATTGGTCAGGATATTGAGGATCTTCTGTTTCAACTGGTTGGCGGTCACATGGTCTCTGTGCTTGGCGGCGCTGATCAGGTGATCACACATCTTCTCCTCTTCCCTCCGGTCAGCAGCGTACTGGGCACAGTTGGACTGGAGAAGAGAAAGGGAGAAAGACAGAGAGACAGACAAAGAGAAAGAAGGGGAGACACATAGAGAAACAAGTTAAGATACAGAATATTGCGTTTAGATTCATAATATCATGATCAGATTCATACTATTGTGTTTAGATTCATTCTGTGGTGATTAGATTCATATTATTGTGTTTAGATTCATTCTGTGGTGATTAGATTCATACTATTGTGTTTAGATTCATTCTGTGGTGATTAGATTCATACTATTGTGTTTAGATTTATTCTGTGGTGATTAGATTCATACTATTGTGTTTAGATTCATTCTGTGGTGATTAGATTCATACTATTGTGTTTAGATTAATTCTGTGGTGATTAGAATCATGTTGATTTCATTTGATGGTAGTTGGACTAAAGCGGTGGAGGTTCCTAACCGAGGTCACTAACCAAGTACCTCTGAAGTCCCCCCCCCAAGTGCACCCAGGGTCAGAGGCTGTTCTACACCCAGAGACTGTTCTACACCCAGGGTTCGAATGTGTGTTCTACACACAGGGTTTTAAGGCTGTTCTACACCCAGGGTTTGAGTGTGTTCTACACCCAGGGTCCAAGGCTGTTCTGTTGATTACATCTGTGCCACACGGTAAATGCTACAGTTCCTTTCACCTCAAACTCTGCATGTTTGTGTACATCTTCGGCCCTCTGTCTGTTCAGGATGAACTCCGCCTCGTTGGCCACACGCACTATATGGTCCTTCATAGCATGGCACAGCAGTCTGAGGGGCAGAGAGAAACAGCGCATGGATTAGATGAGCAGCAGGTATGACACCTATCACACAGACAAGCAGGCTCAGGTGGATGGATTAGTGTGATGGGGTGCTGGTTACCTTCCCTCGTTGATGAGCTCGATGAAGGCCAGACCGGCGTTTTTCTGGATGGAGTTCTGCCATTCCTGGAAAGTAGACATAGACACACCATTAGAAACTAGTGACCCATTTAACAAACATGCTGTGGTCACCTGGCTTTGAAGATCCAATCAGGCCCACTGCACATTGGTCTACCTCTTTTACTGTCTGTTCAGTTAAAGTTACAAACCACCACAGATATGTTTTTATGACATAAATAAATTGGCTACCTGGGTGATGTAAAGGCTTGAACCAAGACACATAATGTAACATATTGTTACATTTACATTGTTACATTTGTCACACTTTTTCTTGGTGATTCATTTCAGGAAAATACTAAAATAAGGGACCACAAACCAGACTTGATGTCTTATATCCCCTTAGAAACCTGTTAAGTGAACAGATCGATATTACAGCCTATTCCCGGACATAGTTTACAAGATCAAGTCTGCATTGTTAGCTATAATGACTAAGAGCTAAGTTGAAAGCTATTCTCTCAGAACAAGAGGGCGACGCGTGGGAGAGAGAGAGAAATAAACAGAGAGAGAGACTGAAAAAGAAAGATCCATTATCACCATGGCTGGGATAGGTCTGGAGGACACAGGGGAGCGTCTCAGGTTCCCATCCCCATCCCAGTGATCAATATCTGGGCTAGGGTTCTGTCCCCTGGGCCCCTAATGGAAGACAAGGCCGTTGCCATGAGTAATACTAGATATGCTGACAGGAAGAGGAGGAGAGGAGAGGGGAATGATAGGACAGGAAGGATTAAAGACAGGAGAAGATAGAGAGATAAACACGGGAGAAGAGTGATGTGGTTTGAGAGAGGAGAGGAGCATAAAACACAAGGAGAGGATGATGTGGGAGGAGGAGTCGGACTGGACGGAAACAACAAGGGAAAAGAGAAGAAAAGGAGAGGATGTATAGATGAAGGGATGGACAGCAGAAGAGAGAAGTGGAGAGGAGGAGAAACAGGAGAAGAGGCAGAGGAGTTGTGAGGAGGATGAAGGAATTTGGAGCCCACTAAAGACATGAACATCTCAACTCTGGGACTTGCAGAAGGAACATTCCCAAGGCCCCGTGGACGTGGAACGAGCCCGAGGTGAGTACCGTTCTGGCTATCTGTCGCGCTTCTCCACAACCGAGACGGCAGACGTGCTAGCGTGGTGTGTTTTATTATTTCTGTTATATTTCTCTTAGTCTGACCCCATCAACAAGAGGATTAGCCTGGAACCTCTCAGGAAGTGTTTCCTAGACACTGTTACGCTGCCTGAGTGTTTCTTGTTGTTGTTTTGGAATGCATATCTGCAGTGCATGTTGTGGTAACTGCCTATATTACAAAACCCTGTTCAGAACTCATTTGATTAATTGTCTGATGGATGGACTGACAGCACTGACAAAACAAGACATGTGTCCAAAGTAAATGAAGCATAGTGCTTGAATGATGCCGTTCCAGGATACAGTGCAGAAATGGAGGAGAATCCACATTTGGAATCCCTGTTTCACCTTGCGTTGACTCAACCGTTGAAGCGGTCAGGAAGGGCGAGTCTGTAACCTGATACCCACGTGACAGCACTTCTATCAGACCACCGCCTTCCCATTGGCTACCTAGTGGTGCATCCTTAGTGCTGCCTGTCTGACTGACTGAAGTGAAGTATTTCCACTGACAACATGTAACATTATGTGACTGAGTCTAAATGTATTAGGAGTTATTAAATGACAGTTAATTTTTAAATACTATTTCAGTCCGGGTGTCTGTTGCGGCATTCTGCCTTGTACAAACAATTGTATATAATAATATAAATTAAAAAAATGCAGTGGGTTCGCACTCAAAGAACAGAGTCATTAAGATCTTATTTCTGGTTTGCAATTTATTTCCAGATAATTTGCATTTATTAGAAATGTGTTACCGGTACTGCTATCAGACCATGCACTCAGAGTTGTCGCACGGTTGAATTTCAGACCATGCGTTCAGAGTTGTCCCATGGTTGAATCTAGTTGTCCTCCTCTAATATATACAGCAAAATCATTAGACTAGCGGGTTTTGTAACACAAAATGCTAGGTGGTTATATACACCCCTAGCAGACCTGTTGTTCTTGTTGTTGTCGAGCAGTGTGTGCATGTTGAGGGTCAGGACTGGGACAACAACTGATTGGAATTTTGGATACCCTATAAAGGAGCTATGTTCATGGCAGAAAGCAGTGCCCCAGTTCGCAGCGTTTTTATTGTTCGGTTGGAGGCATCCAAAAGAAATGTCACATCATTGTGCTAGCTACACTGGCATAGTGCAGAGGAAAGGATTCGGAAAGAGCCAGAGAGAGGGATTAGAATGGAAAGAGAGGATGAGAAAGTTGAAGAGGAGACAGAGGAAAAAAAGAGAGGGACAGATGGAGAGGGAGGGAGAAATAACGAGAGGGAGACATAGTAAAAGAGTATATGTACCTGAGAGCAGAGCAACATGACGAGCTCTACCACTGAAGTACTGGACTTCATACACACAAGACCTATAAAGAGAAAGAGAGAGAGAGAAAGAAAAAAACCAGAGAAAGAGAGACAGGACTTAGCACTTAGGTTTTCCCACTCAGTTGACAGCATTAGATCACATAATGTCAGATATCAGAGGCATTCCACAGAAAGGACAAATGATCCCGGGGTATGGACAGAACAGAGAGTGAGAGAGAACAGAGATAAAGAATAAATACAGAAAGAAAACGGAAAGAATAGAGTTTTTATGACAGTGAGACAACCTTGAGACAGACAGTACAGAAGCAGAGTGGATAAAACTAGTATTGATATCCTTTCCCACTTAATGATCCCTTTACTATTTCACTATATCCATTATTTAAGCATTATTTAAAATACCTGTATGTTTCCCAGCATGCAAAGTTTTAAGGTGGCCCATACCTGTTCAATGGAGATTTGAGATTGCCAGCCGACAGACAGACAGACACACACACACACACACACACACACACACTCTCTCTCTCTCTCTCTCACCCATCCATAAGAGCATGTTGCGAGCAGAACAGTGACGTGTAACAGTGAGGACTTGACAGTGGATGAGGGACGGACTCAGCCCACATGGAGACGCCAGGTAGAAGTTAAAGGCGTGTACAGCACCTGTACCTTCAATGAGCAGCTCCTGGCCATGGCTACCCAACAGAGTCCTGGAGAGGAATGGAGCAAAGTCCACAAAGATCTCCCTCAGGAGAGGGGCCACCTTTTCCAGCGCTCGCTCCAACTTAGTGGTTATACTGTGGACCGAGAGAGAGTTGGGTGGGGGGGCGTGGGAGAAAATGAGGAGAGAGATAGGGGTAGAAGGAGGTCATAGAGGGGTGACAGAGAAGATAGGAGAAAGAGAGAATGAGAAGGGGAGGAGAGATAGAGAGAAAACAGGGTGGGAGCAGAGAAACAGAGGGTTGGGAGAGAGGAATATAGGGAGCGATAATTAAATAGAGATTTAGAGGAGAGAGGAGGAGGTGGAGGAAGCAGAGAAAGGTAACGTTAGTTGAGTTGTATCAATGGATTTTGAAAAGAGAAATCATCCCATATCTCCCCATTCATCCTGGACCTTAGTTAATGTTATGAAGCATTATGAAGCATTATGCATATGGAATAACAGAGCTATAGCATGGTTAATACAACTTATGACGTATTGCAAACAGATGAAATGGAAGCATACACTATAGCTTGTTTGAGGATGGTGGCCTTGGGGTTTCACCTAGATGAGCGTAGGTGTGTGTGTGCGTGTGTCTGTGTGTGTGTGTTTGTGTGTGTGAGAGAGAGAGAGAGAAAGGGAGAATGTGTGTGTGTGTGTGTGCACAGATTGACTATGTGCATAATGGTTGTAATGGAAGCTATGTTACTATGCAACAGCAGTAAAAAGCAGCAAGTTATGCACGCATCTAAAAGTACATGGAACCAAATAGAGAAAGAGAGAGAAGAGAAAAAGAGAAGAAGGAGCGAGACAGAGAGGAGACTGAAAAAGAGAGATAGACAAAAAATATATAGCGATAGGTGTGGTGTATAGATCTAGCCATGCTAGAAACGACACAATTTTACCAGCGCTATTTGATCAATGGTTAAGGTCCTATTAACTCAGTGAAGGGCTTATGCCACTTGCCAGACCGCCATTTAAAATAAGAATGATTGGTTCTCAATGACTTGCATGGTTAAATAAATGCTAAATAAATTAAAGAAAACAAACATAAGGTCAGAGGTTTAAATTCCATGAAGGATCCTAACATCCTGTATTGTCATTTCAAGCATAGATGGTGTGTAGATGGTATCTACCAGGGCTTCTGTTAAGAACATTTGTCACAGGTTAACGTGACTGGTAGGATTATATTTTCCTGGTCATTTGAGACATGTTCATGACAACTGCTGCTTGGTCATGGCACGCACTTCCTTTCAACTGCACAGGGTTGTCCACGTTTGCCGTGAATTTGCCGCAATTTTTGTCCGTTCTACCAGTTAGGGTAAACTTCACTGAATTAGGACTTTGCCAAAAGCCATTTATTTTAGCAGCTTTTCATTTTTTAGCCAGCTGTAGCTGGCTAATGGAAGCCCTGATATGAGCATGTGTGTATGTAGGTGGGTGAGTTGATCATTAGGTTGGAAGGTACAGTGTGTACGTAGGTGGACAGGGGGGTTGTAGTGATGGGAATTTGGACTCATTTGTGATTGCTAACAAGGTATTTTTGCTGACAAGATTGTGAACAACTTATGGCAGAATTCAAGCTCAGATCATTATTTTAACTGGTTCTAGTTTGCCTCAAAGAATTAATCATGTTACTCACAATAATATATAAAAATATATACCGTAAATACTTTTTACTTCATTATTATTAAAATATTCCTATTGACATTAGTAGATTACGAATATTAGGCTACAGTAGTAAAAACAAAGTATGAAATAGACTAATTTTTCACACAATTTGATGCACCCAGTTAAGGACAATTGAGTAACCTTGTTTTGATCTCGTGTCAAAAACAAGATCAGGCATCACATAGTTTGATACCACTCAATGTCAGTTTGATCGGGTGTGAAGTGACCAATTTGCAGTATAACCTATTGTCTCCCTCTTACATATGACTGTAGAGACAATAGAGACTTCTGGAACTCTGCTGCCAACCGTTTGAATGAACAACACAGCTGAAGTTACAAATTACAAAAAAAAAGAGTTGGGACTCTTGAATCACACAGAGTTGTTCATGAAAAACACAGAGTTGTTCATGAAAAACGAATCAGTCGTGAACTGAACATGACTAGTAGGTATGCAGGTCTGTCGATCTGGTCAGTAGGTCAGTCCATAGCTCTGTGGGTTGTGGATAGGGTCAGGGGTCGTGGGTCAGGGGTCATGGGTCCTTGCCTAAGACACTGTCCTGCATCGCGGGGGGCAGTCTGGAAGCCTGCCAGAGAGCTAAAGGGCTTGAGCTCAGGGGGCGTCAAACCGCTCCTCAGTGTGCACTGCTCCACTTCGCAATAGGCACTGCAATACACAAACCACATACACACACACAGATTAAAGTAACACACACGCTCGCTAACACGTCTACACACACTAACACGTCTACACACAAACATTACACTCCCTGACATAGCCTGATGATAGGTAGAGAGATTAGCTTGAGTTCCATAACGGTACCCTTTAATGTGCACTGCCACAACTGGTTTATTTGAAATATCACTAGGTCCTGATCATTTCCATTTCCAAAGTGAGCATACCGGTTACAGGCTGAGGACGCGTTAAATAGTATTTATTCACAGTAGAAACGTGTAGTAAACGTGAAGGAAACGTGTAGCAGGTCAAATCTGTTTGAGGTGGATTGTCAAACATACGGCCATGACTCTCTAATGGTGTCTCAGGGATGGTGAGATATTGGCAGGAAACACATTTCCAATTCACACAGGTATGATACACTTTGTAAATGTGTGAAATGGGAAAAAAAACTATCCATTTAGGAGGCAGAATAGATTTAAATAATATAGGGAGTTATGAGGTAGAATTGGTGTATATCGTATAGAGAGTTAAGAGGTACAATGAGTTGTATATTGCAGAGTTACGAGGTAAAATATGTGAGTATAGTATAGAGACTTAGGAGACAGAATGGGTATATAAAGTATAGATATTTAAGAGGTAGAATGGGTGTATATAGTATAGAGAGTTTGGACGTAGAATGGGTGTATATAGTATAGAGAGTTAGGAGACAGAATGGGTGTATATATTATAGAGAGTTAGGAGATATAATGGGTTGTATATAGTAGAGTTAGGAGGTAAAATGGGCGATTATAGTATAGAGAGTTATGAGGTAGAATGGGTGAGTATAGTATAGAGAGTTAGGAGGTAGAATGGGTGCACACAGTATAAGGAATTACACTGTACATAGAACTACTATATTGGAGATGTAGAATATATTTTATATGCTAAAGTGACATTGATACCTGCTGGAGTTAACTGGCTTTACTCAAGTGTGTGTGGGTGTGTGTGGGTGTGGGTTTGTCCAGTAGATGGTTTGTACTTCAACACGAGCGACTTCATGCAGGCAATGGAACAAAGCAGTGGACATGACATTGTGTGTTAGCAACGTAGATGTACAATGATGTAGAATGGGTGCCCCTAATCTATTTCTAAGGTGGTTAACGACAAGACAAATGCAAATAGAGGGTTCAGGGGAAGAGGAGAGAGGGATGTACAGAGAAAACAGAGTAGAAGACGGGAAAAAATGGAAGAGACGGAAAGAGACATGGAGAAGAAAAGAAGAGAGATGAGAAGAGATCAGGAGAAGAAAAGAAGAGAGATGAGAAGAGCCCAGGAGAAGAAAACGAGAGAAGAGAAGAGACAGGGAGAAGAAAAGAGAGATGAGAAGAGACATGGAGAAGAAAAGAAGAGAGATGAGAAGAGACAGGGAGAAGAAAAGAGAGATGAGAAGAGACATGGAGAAGAAAAGAGAGATGAGAAGAGACATGGAGAAGAAAAGAAGAGAGATGAGAGATGAGAAGCGAGATGAGAAGAGACAGGGAGAGAAGAAAAGAAGAGAGATGAGAAGAGACAGGGAGAGAAGAAAAGAAAAGAGATGAGAAGAGACAGGGAGAGAAGAAAGGAGCAAAAGGACAGGAAGAGATTGAAAAGGAAGCAAAAGGATGAGTGTGAGAAACAAAAAAATTGAGCGAGAGACAGGTATAAAGGAAGAAAAGGATAACCAGATGAGGAGGATCTGACCTCATGTTCTCAACGCTGTCCTCAGGCATAGGAGCCACTGTTTGAACAGCCGGAAGGTTCTTACTGGTCGCCCCATTCACGAAGGACGACGAAGAGGAGGAGGAAGAGGAGGCAGAGTCTGTAGCACCTGGTAGAGGCGTATGTTAATGTGTTATCATCAAGATGAAGACTGGGGCTGAACCACAAATCACTTACTATGCATCACCTGCGAAGTACATACATCACCTGCGAAGTACGTACTTGCAGTATGTGGTATGTAGCATGCAGTATGGAGTATGCAGTATGCAGCAAGTAGTATGTAGTATGTACTGTAGTATGCAGCATGCAGTAAGTAGTATGTAGTATGCAGTATGCAGTATGGAGTATGGAGTATGTAGTATGTAGTATGCAGTATGTAGTATGCAGTAAGTAGTATGTAGTATGCAGTATGGAGTATGTAGTATGCAGTATGTAGTATGCAGTAAGTAGTATGTAGTATGCAGTATGCAGTAAGTAGTATGTAGTATGCAGTATGCAGTAAGTAGTATGTAGTAAGCAGAACGTAGTATGCAGTATGCAGTATGTAGTGTGTAGTATGCAGTATATAGTATGCAGTAAGTAGTATGCAGTATGTAGTATGTAGTATGCAGTATAAGATTTGACATTCAGACAAGGTCTAAGGGGCACATGATGCCATCTAGTGGCCAGTTTAAGTAATTACAGTCAGAAATCAAACCTATGACAGATGAGCTCCAGCTCTGGAAAAAATTAAGAGACAACTGCACCTTTTTCTTTCCTTTTCAAAAAAGTCAAAAAGGAAGATTTTGAGTGAGGAACAGAAGGGTTAAAATAAAGAGACCACTGCGAATTGAACGCTTCTGTTCCTCATTCAAAACTTTCCTTTTTAACTTTTTTGGAAAGGAAAGAAAAAGGTGCAGTGGTCTCTTAATATTTACCGGAGCTGTAGATACAAAAGCATTTCTACCAACTGGATTTTGCAATGGCAAGAAATTATAAGTGTTTAAATCAGTAATGGTCGAACGATTGGTTGACAGCTCAAACCATCTCAAGCCTTCAAGAGCAGAGTTCAGCAGCAGGCCAAACACAGGACAAAGAACCAGAAGCATTAACATAATCATTGTCTTTGACTGCAAACTCAAAACCATCTCAGTGAGTAGTTTTTCATTTATGAACCAACTGTATTTGCTCAAAAATAGCATGAAAATATTGGATGTCTGTTGTTCTACCAGACAGTTTGCTTTTGGTAGCAGAAATACATGTAAATTAACATTTGTTTACCTTTGGGTCCTTTATAGAGAGATTTTAAATGCAAAGGCATTCTTGAAAATTGGGACAATCTATGTCTGGCAGAAGAATTGTTGGAAACTTGCTTTAAAATTCTTCCTAGTCATTCCTTGTGTAAATGTGTACAACGGCTAAAAAATGTAGGGTTAAAACATCTTGACTCTGCAGCTAAGAGGATGGCAGACAGTACTGTTTGTTATGACCACTAGCCCCCTTACCCAACGCTGACATCACCACCGCTGAAAATAATCCTAGGGTAAACACTGTACACTCTGCTGTATGTAACTCTGTCAACTCTATTTTAATCTCTTAAGTGCCTTTACTTCTAAAGGCACATCCAAAACTAAATTTATTTTGCATTCACTACAGCTCTCACAGTACGTTTAACAAACCAAATATAAATACACTGTGTATGTATTATGTATCTGAACAAATAGAAACACTAATATTATTTTTATACCTGTAAGTAAAAACACTTAAGAAAACATTTTCAGATACACTCCATTTCATAGTGAACTGTAGACTATTGCAGCCAAACGACTGCTTTTGCATAAGCAATAACAATAAATGTATGTACTACCAAAAAATGTTTTATGAGTGTAAAAAATAACATTATATCACATTATATCAAAATCTCCCAAGTGTACCAGGTATGAGTGTACCAGTTGCGTGTGTACCAGGCGTGTGTGCAACAGGCATGTGTGTACCAGGTGTGTGTGTACCGTGTGTGTACCATGTGTGTGTGGGTACCGTACGTGTACCAGGTGTGTGCGTACCAAGCGTGTGTGTGTGTGTGTGTGTACCAGGCGTGTATATGTCTCACCTGTGGTGTTGATCATGCTCTTGGGCGTTGCCGTGGCAGCAGCAAAGATGTTAGGTGTACTTCCAGGAGTGGCTGCTCCGCTGGTGGTTGGCGTGCCAACTGTGTTGACTGACAGACTGCCAGGAGGGGGCTTCTTAACGGGCACCATCACTGACCTATCACAAACCAGAAAACCGCTGTCAGTCACTCTAGAACACCAATGGCTAAATGGCGATAGCTCCATCTTGAGCTCTGGTGAGACTAAAGCGTAATTCGTGCCATATTGATTATACCTGTTTAATCCTTTCTAAATTTGAAGCCATTTTCAATAAATCAGTACAAACCTAGTCCTCAAGTAAATCAATGTAAACCTAGTCCATATCTAAAGCAATATAAATTTAGTCCATAACTAAACCAATTTATACCTAGTCCTTAACTAAAACAATATAAACCTAGTCATTAACTAAATCAAAATAAACCTAGTCCTTAACTAAATCAAAATAAACCTAGTCCTAGCTAAATCAGCATAAACCCACTCCCTGACTAAATCAGTATAAACATAGTCCTTGGGTAAATTAATATTAAACCCAGTACTTACATCAGCACAAATCCAGTCCTTGACTAAATCAGCATAAACCCAGTACTTAACTAAAGCAATATAAACCCAGCCCTAATCTAAATCAGTACAATCCCAGGCCTTGGCTAAAAGGGACAGCACTGTAAGCTCAGTACTGTCAAATCAAATACTCATCCCTTGTCTCTTCAAAGAATTTTAGCTCAAAAATATTACAGAGTCGCTGTACCCAAATATAAAGAATAAAAGAAACCTATACGAGTAGCGGGACCTCTTTCAGTCTAAGTTCAAGCATTGACGTCCTGGAAACAGGCCTGAAATATCTAGAGTATCTGGCATGGACTGGAAATAGGCGTAGAACTGTAGAGAACATTAAAGCTTTATTTGTGACTTCTTTCAGACAGCATCCCTGAGTGTAGCTGTCTGCACTTCTGTCCTTCAAATCTCTACATACACACACACACACACATACATACACACACACACACGCACACACACACATACATGCACACACACGCACACACGCACACATACATACAAACAACACACAAACACACACATACATAAAGACAAACCGACAGACTGACAGTCACACAGGCAGGAAGATAGATGGTCTGAGTAGTTTTTGATCTAATATGCACCCCCTGTTTCTTATCAATAATTTAGCTGCTGGGGACTCATAAATGAAACATGGAAAGAAAGTTGTTTTCCCCCAAAGCTGAAAAGGAGTATGTTGACGTGCATTCTGAGCATTACTGGTGCGGTGTCTTAATTTGATTATCCTGTTGTTGTAGGAATTTTACCACGCAGCGTTTATTTCCACATTGCAATGTTAGGCTATTTGCCCCTACAGCACTTGTCAATAAACTAGAATCCACATAACAATTCACATTTTATATCGTGGCAAGATGACTTATTTCCTGCCGTAGCAAGTTATAATCAAATTATGTTACGGCATCTGCTCTTACAGTATTAATAGAATAAGAAGCTTCATAACTATGGCATATTAAACATGTCAAAATTCTGTGCACAAAATTTTGTGGTCGTAAATTGAGGGCCATTGTCGAAAGTCTGATGTTCAAATCTGTAATTCAATTTTGGAAGCTTGTACATTTAGGTACGTGCTTGCAAGCTTATGTTTGCAAGTTTGTACATTTTGTTTGCACTTTCAAGCTATATTTGACGAGCTTGTACAATGACGTTTGAACACATTTTACAGAGTTCCATTAAACTGATGGACTTTTCCGACCAATGGAATTGGTTGTAACAATGTCAATGTAACTGACTGGTCAGAAGTAGAAGGCCCACTCCTCTCTTTCGGAATTAATTTTCACTTACAAACCTCAAAATACAAAACTTCTTATTGTAAACATGTCAAAATTCATAGAGCGCAAAAAAAAAGATCTGCGAGTGCATTTCAACCTGAATGTAAAATATGCTTGCAATTCGAGTTGAATATAAACAAATGTATGGTTACAAAATCGCAACTGTTCAAACGTCATTGTACAAGCTTGTCAAACATAGCCTGCAAGCATGAACTAAATGTGCAAACTTGCAAACATAAACTTGCAGTACAAACTTGCAAACATAAACTTGCAAGAACATACCTAAATGTACAAACTTGCAAAATGTAATTACAAATGTGAACACCAGACGTGACCACGGCCCTCAATATACGGCTACGAAATTTTAGACACAAGTGCACAGAATTTTGACACATTCGTATAATTTTGACGTTTAATATTCTTTGATATATCTTTTATATCTTTGATATAACTGTGTAAACTGTATAATAACGAACTCATCATCGTGACAGCTCTCTATTTATATTTTAACAGGGGGTGTATCCCGCGAAAGACATTAGAAGAGACAGGCCCACCAATTAAAGGGCGGAAAAAAAAGCACAAACACACACAAACCAAAAACATAAACACAACACACACACACACACAGACCCTAACACATGAACTAATAAATCACACATGCACACACTAAAACAACAAACACACTGACTATAACACACACAGACACTGACAGAAAACCCACACTGATATACACACACACACATACTGTACATACACACACACACACACACACACACACAGACACACACTAACCTGTCAAATGAGTGGAACTGCATGGGCAGCATTGGGTGTGTTTTGAGGGCGGGATCAGGGTGGTAGGGGGTGGGGCCAACTTCCTGCCCTGCCTCCCCTCCATCCAGGGGCGCGGCCACAAGGCTCTTCAAAATCTCCTGCATGATGGAGAGGATGACAACACAGACAGTTGGAGGGACCAAAGGTGACAACGATATTAACAATTAGCATTATCAATAAAATATATCGATCCACAGATCAGTTTCAATAGCAGCAAAAACAGACGATGGACGGAGATGGACAGAGAAAGAGAGAGAGGCTGACAAATCTCCTACCTTCACATTGATGCCCTTGTTGGTCTGACTGATGCTGGAGATGGATGAGGGGGGGGCTTGGCTGTGACTGGAGGCGGAGTTGGGGTTGTGGGGAGAATCTAGCAGGCTCTCCCTTGACCTCCTGACCTCTGACGACAGTGTGCAGAGTAAATCCCCTCCCCCGTCTCTGTCTGTCTCCCTGCCGGCCAGACCCATGCCCAGCCCCATGCCCAGGCCCAGGCCCAGCTCCGAGCCGTTCAGACCCCCTGGCCCGTGGCCCTCCTCCCCGATCCCTGAGTCGGTGTGGGGCAGAGAGGCTAGCGGAGAGTCCTCCATGGGTGTGGAGGTCTGCTTCTCCCCCCGGCCACTGTCAGTGAAGGAGGATGACGGGTGCTCTGGACACAGAGAGGGAAGGACAGAGACAGACAGGCAGGGAGAGAGAGAGAGAGAGAGAGAGAGAAAGAGAGAGAGACAGAGGAAGAAAATTATCGGGTAACACTTTATTTGAAGGGGTGTGCATAAGAGTGACATGACACAGTCATGATACTGTCATAACCATGACATGACACATGAAGGAATCATTATGAATGTTGTCATTAGGTGTCATTCGGTAGATTATGTCATTTTTTATGCAAGGTTGACATTGTTTAGGATGTCTTTGTTATGACAACTTGACATTAACTGAGTCAATATAACCTGTCAATGTCTTTGTTATGACAACTTGACATTAACTAAGAAAAAATATCCTGTCAATGTCTTTGTAATGAAACTTGACATTAACCACGACATTAGATTAGATTCAACTTACAGTTGGAAAGTAACCAAGACACTATAACCTGTCATTGGCCTAATTATCAAACTTGACGAAACCATTTAGCCAGTAAAAGGAACTTTGCTGACCCTGAGACTGGTGCTCGTACTCAGCATATTGAGCGTGCATGGTAGAAATACAAATTGGAAATATGGAGTCTTGGAGGTAATCACACTCCTGAGTCACTGAAAATTCACATCAAAATGATAGAGTGGCACCACTGGTTAGCCATTCGCCATTATAATGGTGTCTTGGGCAGACTTTTCCATGACGTGAAAAAACAAGTCAAGTTAATATCAATGTTTTTTGCAAGGAACACACAGTTTGTACTGTAATTTTGTTAATGTTGATGCAGGACATCCATTCATGTAACTAGTGGTTTGCATGAACAATAGGCTAAATAATATACATTATTCAAGAGATAATATACATAATCCAGTTTGTTAATATGATACAGTGTGGTAACCATTATTAATAAGGTAGATTGGCTACTAGCTTCTTCAAATAGGTGTGACGCACACAAAATGTATGGTCACATTTGGAGGTGATATTGAATTTTGAAGGATACTTTTATATTGAAGGACACTTTATTACGGTTGGCCTATAGGGGGCATTTTGACGTGGTCGCGTTGGGACTGTTAACGATCCAAAGACATGCGCGTTATCGTAACTCTTCAAGGAAAAGCCATGTCTTTCTCATCATTTATCTTGTTTTCTGTGTCGGTGAAGTACAAAAGTACACTGGACATTTCGGCACAGTTTGATTACTTGCCTGTTAAAGTGTATGTAGTGGGTAGGAAAAGCATAGTAATTTCATAACTATGACATAGACAGAAAACCCACGATGCATGTAAAATGCCATGACGGTGGTGCATTCCTTTTTCGTAATTTTGAAAAATACGAATTTGTTACTGTACTGTACTGAATTGTTTTTTTCGAAAACAACACTCCTGACAATATTCCTAGGATTAATAAAATTTAATCTTGTAACTGTGAATTGTTTAGGAACTTTGCAATTGTTGCACTCGAAGGGTTAGCGATTAGCTAGTTCCTTGTTAGCTGGCTCCGGTTGGTTATTAGCTGGCTCCAGTTAGCTGTATACTAGCTCCAGTCAAGTGTTTGTTAGTTCCGGTCAGCACTTGCTAGCTTGCTCAGCCATGATCTATTTGTGTTAACATGAAGGTAATTTGTTAAACTATCACTATCTAGCCTACTTTATAAATGTTTTCAATGTGATTACTTTATGAAAAGTTTATATTACATAGGCTATTGTTCATGCAAACAACTAGGTACTGTACATGAATGTATGTCCTGTGTCAACCTTAACAAATTATAGTACTGAACTATGCAAGAACTGTTTTGCAAGAACTGTGTGTTCTTGCACAAAAACGAGTTTATGTCCTGTGTCAACATGAACAAATGACACTACACCCTGTTAGTTAATGCATTTGTAAACCATTAATAAAGTAAGGGTTATCATTATTAACCGTTTGTTCATGTCTTTGTTCATCATTCGTTCAAGGTAACTTCTGCATTTGTTAATGGTGTTTCATGTACCCTTATCGGAAAGTCTTACCAAAGTAGGATTATATATATATTTTTTTTTAGAATGTTTGCATTTGTTGTGCTAACACATTCTTTCAATAAAGGAAATCTCTTGCTTTTGTTAAGGTATTTAAAAGCATTTGATAGACTTAATTACATCTTTATGACAGCATTTGACAAACTTAATGACATCTTTATGACAAGTCCAAATTGTACCACTGTAGTTGAGGTCAAGAAAAATATTCATGACACTGTTATGAAAGCATTTGACAGAGTTATAACACTTCATGACATCTTTATGACAAGTCCAAATTGTACCACTGTAGTTGAGGTCAAGAAAAATATTCATGACACTGTTATAAAAGCATTTGACAGTGTTATAACACTTCATGACATCTTTATGACAAGCCCAAATTGTACCACTGTAGTTGAGGTCAAAGAAAATATTCATGACAATTATAATGGTCTCATGACAGCCAATGTCAAAACCAACCACATATGACAGTTGTATTTAATGCTAACACATAAAGCTAAATAGTTTCTTCAAGTTTGATAATCAGGCCTGCTGTGACATGTTTATGACAGGTTATGTTTCTGACTAAATGCACCACAGCATGGTTTGGCGGTTGCTTTGTAGCCGACCGGAAGGCCCTGCAACGGGTGGTGGAAACCGCCCAGCACATTGCTGGTACCCAGCTCCCGGCCATCGTAGACCTCCAGCGCAGGGGGTGTCCGCACAGGGTGCGCGGCATCATCAAGGAACCTTCACATCCATGCCACAAACTGTTTGCCCTCCTTCCATCAGGCAGGCGATACAGGTCTCTTCGTTCTCGCACCAGCAGGCTCAGGAACACTTTCTTTCCATCTGCTGTAGCACTGCTGAACTCTGTGACCCATCACTAACCATACCCACCCTTTGTACTACTGGACTCTGACACTGCCTTGCAAAGTCTGAAGTTTTCAGTTGTTACAGGTACATGTCTACCTTGGGAAACTCATTGCTGCTATTCCTGCATTTCTATTGCACATGCTACTCTACTCCTTCAATTTCATTGTACAGTACTTGTTCAATTACAATAAAGTTGAATCTAATCTAATGTCGTGGTTAATGTCAAGTTGTCATAACAAAGACATTGACAGGATATTTTTTCTTAGTTAATGTCAAGTCCTCATAACAAAGACATTGACAGGTTATATTGACTCAGTTAATGTCAAGTTGGTATAACAAAGACATCCCAAACAATGTCAACCTTGCATAAAAAATGACAGAATTGACCGAATGACACCTAATGACAACATTCATAAACGTTCATAATGATTCCTTCATGTGTCATGTCATGTTTAAGACAGTATCATGACTGTGTCATGTCACTCTTATGCACACCCCTTCAAATAAAGTGTTACCAATTATTGCAAATACTGGCCAGTAGAAGCTGGTGATGGTATTAATTAGGCGCTCATTCCATGCCAGTGAGGTGAAAAAAAAGAGGAAGTAGCGGTACTTCAAAGCTGTTCAGGTTCGCAAACGTACATGCACTTTTAATGAGTTCCCTGATTTTCCTAAAATCCCTGTTTTTTGGGAAAACATCACAACTATCCAACCAGGATATCTGTAAAACAAGGGAAGTCACTGAAGGGTTCTGGGTTATTGCAACCCGGACCCAGACAGACAGAAAACACCGGGTCCGGTACCTGTGCTGGTTGGGGAGTTGATCTCGTGGCGGATGCTCCTCCCTGATAGGCTGCTGGACCTGCCAATCTCTCTCTGAGGTTCCAGGATGTCCCGGTACTTTGACACCATGAGGACGGAGATGAAGTAGACGACTGCCAGGGCCAGGAACTGAGCCTGCTTACTGTCATCCTGTGAATAAGGGAACACACTGAGCGATGAAGGTGGTTCTGTAGACCAGTGGAAAAGTACAAGGGAACACAGAGGGATGAGGGTGGCTCTGTAGACCAGAGGAAAAGGAAAAGGGAACACAGAGGGATGAGGGTGGCTCTGTAGACCAGTGGAAAAGGACAAGGGAACACAGAGGGATGAGGGTGGCTCTGTAGACCAGTGGAAAAGGAAAAGGGAACACAGAGGGATGAGGGTGGCTCTGTAGACCAGAGGAAAAGGAAAAGGGAACAGAGAGGGATGAGGGTGGCTCTGTAGACCAGTGGAAAAGGACAAGGGAACACAGAGGGATGAGGGTGGCTCTGTAGACCAGTGGAAAAGGACAAGGGTCCTGTAGGATGGCTAGATTGTAATGGTCTTCAAATGGAGTATAAACCAGCCTTAACACGTGTTAGGTGATCGATAAAAGTGTGTAGGTGATTGAGGCTGAGGAATTCAAGAAATATAATGTCTCTCTCTCTCTCACACACACACACACACACACACACACAGACACACACATACAAACACATGTTTTTTTACTCACTACGTCCCTGAAGACAACAGCTCTTAGGCGGTTGATGTCAACGTCCTGTAGAAGTCTGTCTGGGTCCTGGGGAATGGAGGGGAGGGAGTGTTACACTGTGTAAACTGTTCTGGTGAAGAAATCACAAAGCAGCAGGAGGAGGAGCCAGCAGGAGGAGCAAGCAGGAGGACAGGAATGTACGCTGATAGGATAGTCAATAACTCCAGTCATTGTTGCTGATAGTGATGTTGTTTCCGTAGGTGGAAGATATGGTCTAACTGAGCCTCGACCGTAAACTATCTCTGACATTTCAAATGAGCTTGAACACAGTGAAAAGACAATATTGGGGAATAGCTACACCGTGAGTCAGTCGGTTAACCTTTTAAACTATAATTTGCTTTGGATAAAAGCATCTGTTAAATTACTAAATGTCCTAAAACTAAAATAAAAATAACTGCATGTGTTTATGTATTTGTGCATGTGGGTGTTTGTGTGTTTTTGTGTATTATTTTTTGTACGTGTGTGTGGGTGTATTTTTGTGTGTGTGCGTGTGTGTGTGTGCATTTTTGTGTGTGTGTGTGTGTGTGTGGGTGTATTTGTGTGTGTGTGTGTGTGTGTGTGTGTGTATTCTTGTGTGTGTGTGTGTGTACCTTGCTGGCGGCTGTGCCACTCTGCAGGCTGTCCTGTGACTTGCTGCTGGTGGGCAGGTTGGACTTGGAAACACAGCCTCTTTCTCTCTGTCTCTGTCGACATTCCAGACAGTTCCTCACCGCCACACAGCACACTGACGGGGGTGAACACAGGTAACACAAGACAAAACAACCTCAGATGCATCTCCTTGTGTTCGCTTACAATAAGCAGATGGTACAGTACATTATTTAAGATACTGTATATTTCTGTTCAGGCATTCTATGCTTTATTAGACAGGAATGCGGTTAAAGAGAGAGGAGAGCATTTGCTGAAAGAGATGTAGGCCGGATTCAAAGTCACACAGCTGGAGTACACCTGCTCCAACGACACTCACCCAGCCGTAGACACTGTCTCATCAGGCCTCCAGAGGACATGTTCTTCTCAGCCTCTATCTCCGAGAAGTTGAGTGAGCTGGCGAACACCAGAACGTCCACCATGGCCATGAGACGTGACAGGAAGGACACGGCGGTCTCTGAAGACATGCCCTGGGTGGCCTCGATGTTCTCCAGCTCAGTCTGGTGGGAGTGCAGACAGGTTACTAGACAGACACACACACGCGTGCGCGCCTGTTCATAGACATACACACACACACACAGACACACACACACACACACATGTATACAAGCACATTCATTGACAAACACACGTTCGTATTGAAGCGCAACCATTTTAACGTCAATTTCACACACAAACACACAAGTGCTTGCCAGGGGTAGGGGACTGTTGTGACAACAGACAGAGGTGACAGAATGCTGGCAGGCTCTTTTGATGAAGTCCAGTTAATTTGGTGGAGAGAGTGATGTTCCCTACGCTGGCTGTGACAGCCGAGCTGTGGAAGGCCAGGGACGTGGACACACAACGAGCTGCTACCGCCAGGCGCCCCAGCACTAAGAACACCAGGACCTGCCAACCATGGTGGCACCGGGGACTGGCGTCTCGGAACCGGTGGCATGCCGATCCAGGTCCAGTTCGGCCCTCGTAGAGTAAAGGTACGACAACGGAAAGCCTCACCTGGACCTGATCTTAGATCTGCGCTCTTCAATTCAGAGACACTTGGTGGGGCTTGGTTTTGAAGGAGCAATGTGGCGAATGTCTCCATTGTGTTACTAGAAAATACTACCTTCACTAGTAGTGGATTTATAGTGATTTCAAATCCCAAAATGATTTGGGACGCACTCAAAAGCTCACTCTAAAATGTAGACTTTCCACTGTCGTCAGATTGAAAAGCTGCCCCCTTAGAGACATGTTCATCGATGAACCAAGGCAGTAAAACAGCAGCGATGTGTGTGTGTGGGGGGAGGGACGTGGAACAGGGAGGAAAGTATGTTTAAATTGTTCACACTGGTTTTCACCACAAGCTACCACAGGAGTAGTCAATCCTGCACATAGCTCCTTAAAAATAACAAGCCAACATTTTGAAATTGCCAAACAAGACTTGCCAAACCCTGTGTTCTATATCTATTGGCTTGACAGCTGAGGAGGAGGAGTGACACATGGGAAGGAGAGTGAAAGGGAACACACACACACGCGCGCTAACATTGCATGCCAGGCTCCACAGCTCGCCTCGTCTGTTTTAAAGGGGTTGGTGAAGCCTACAGACACATACATTGTGAACCGGCAAACATTCTCAGTGCTGAGTGAGGGGTCGGTGCTCACATAACAGTGTCGGGTTTGGGTTGCTATGCGACGCACCTCTCCCCCCGTCCCTCCAACCCCCGGGACAGGGGTCACCTCCTCGCCCTTAAACCCCTTCTGGGTTTGGGACCCTCCTCTTCCTCCTCTCTCCTTCTTCAGGGTCCACACAGAGGGAAGAAGACTATCACTCTATTTCTACCCATCTCTTTATTTATTTCCCACTTCAGAGGTGGCATAGAGGAGACAGCCACAGGGGAGAGTAATATAGCTCTCTGTTATTCAATTCCACTTCATCTCTGCCTCTCTTAGCCACTCTCTCTCTCTCTCTCTCTCTTTCTCTCTACCTGACTGTCACTCTCAATACCTCTACCCCACTCACCCAGCAGCACTGAGTAACTACTAATCTGTTCCACCAGGTGGCGACATCGTAAACATGAATATATAGTCTGTCTTGACGCATTCATCATATTACGTGCCTGAAGGATAACCTATCATAATTAAATCAGAGATCCTGACACATTAGCATAAACAAACAGAGAAAACATGAACAAATTAGTCTAGAGCACTAATTATAGAGAAGCCTTACAGACACCATATCTTAATTTGATCTGCCAGTAACTGAATTACTTTTCCTGCACTACAGGAAATGGAAACCTATAGTGTATAGGAGGTTTAAAATGACTAAAATTTGTAGCAATTTAATTTCATTATCAGCCACTACCAAAATGTCTTATTGACATATCAGTACACATTTCATGTTGCTTCAAGATAATATCCCGCTATAGCCGGCTCAAATTATGATATGGCATCTGAACATCCACAAAGCACTGTGAATGGATGCTACAGCTAATAAAGAGAAAGAAATGGAACTTACAGTGTTCGCACTAACCTTTGAACTCTGTACATGCAAAAACAAACAAACAAAACAGACGACAGAAAGGACAGAGCACAAAAAAACAGAGAAGAAAGAAAGAAAAGTAAGAGTGATTAAAACAATATGATGAACTTATAAAATCAAGATTTAATGTCTTTCTTGATTAAAAAGTTAGGGATAAAAAGTTTTAGTCAAAATAGGCAAACGTTAGTTAAAAGTAGTTAAAAGTAAACCAAAGCCTTAAAAATGCAACTAAACAGAGGGAAACACTAGCAGCCAGGCATAACATTGAGGATATATTACAAACAGGAGGACATTTTTAAATCAGTATACCCAGTCATAGAAATCAGTACACCCAGTCATACGTAACTCACAACTAAATAATATACCTTATTAATAACACCCAATATGAAAGAAAAATGTCACACCTCAGATAAACCACATTTCAATATAAAATTCTCCTAATTAAAAAGCCTTGATGGGAACTAGAATATCAGTGTAATTCCTAAAGTGACAAGAAGTAAAATAGAACTGACACCAACAGAGCATGGTAAAAATGTAGACACTGGATTCCGGTCATTTCTAGAATGGTCAAGTGGCACCAGACACCACAAGAGCACACAGGCAGTCAGGCTCAATTAACCGGTGTTGTCCTGCAGTTCTGCCTCCAACCAAACTGGGGCAGCAGTGAGCCACACTTACAGAGGGGGAGGTGGCAGCAGAGAGTAGAGGAAGGATCCCTCCGCAGGCAATGATGATGTTGTCCACCATCTGGGAGATGAGGTGAATGGTGTTGTGGACAAAGATGATGTTCTCGTTGCTGTTCACAAAGTCCATAACTGACTTGGTCGAATGACTATAGGGAAGAGACAACAGAGGGAATGAGAAAGCGGAAAGGGGTAGAGTAGTACGTGGAAGAGAGAGGAAGGAGAGAGGGAGAGCAGGAGAGAGGATGTAAAAGAAGCAGTGTGAGGTGAACATGAAGGGTTAATAAACATGTCTCCAGGGGATTTTCTGTCTCACTGTCTGTGTCTGCAAGTCAAGTAAACCTGCTATTTGCTCTCATTACTCGCCTTAACAGAATACCTGTTCCCTTAATAACACCATTTACTGTGTTTCTGTAGTTCCACCACTACGTATTCATGGATGCCTAAGGAAGCCAGGTTTCAACCCAAAACATGCCCAGTAAAATAAATTATAATAAATTACTTTGCAGATAGCTGAACCTTAACTGGAGAAGAAATTATCAGAGGGAGCCAAATGGAATTCCCAAAGGTCTGTGGTCAGAAATGTCTCTGGACGTTTAGGCTGTATGTTTGATCCGAAATCAAATGTGTGGCCATTTGATATTATGCCACTTAGCATTTAGCTTCCCTTAGTAAACAACATTTTTATTTTTATAATTAGCCAATCAGCAGTCCTTGCGCAAGAAAGCATCCCCCAATGAACACCAGTTTGGATTTGGCTTCAAAACTTCATATCAAAATGTTATGGATAGGAAGTATTTGAATGTGTCCGTTATGCTCTGCTTTTATGGCTAGCTAGCTAAAATCAGCTTTTTCCTAAATAGCGATTAATGTCGATAGGGATGCAGACTTTTTTCTGAATTCTCCAAACTGAGCCATTGTGAGCCTGAATTTGTTCAATCACTACACGAATATTGTCTTGTTGTCTCTGCCTTACGGTGTCATAGCCTTTCCACACCGGCTTACAGTGCAAACATCAGAACTATCACAGATTACAATATGGCTTGGCTTTGACTATCACGGATTGTTTTTCCATGGCCTGGCTTTTACCCACGCAACTCAGCTACAGAGTCTTCTATACAGGCACATCTGCCTCTGGTCTCAAATAGGCCTCTCAAATTCAAACGTGGACCTTCCCTTCTACTCAGGGACTGATTTAGACCTGGTTAAACAGGTGGGAAAAGCAGTGGTCATCCATCATAACACAGTGTGGGATGTACAGTGAACTACATATAGTGGTATCTAGGCTGGGATTCTAGTGGACTACAAAGTGTCTAGGGTGTCATGAGAGAAGTCTGTGACCTTCTGACATGGACCCCGGACCGGTTCTAGGCATAAATTACATAAGCGGTTGCTTAGTGCCCCCGCCTACTAGGGGGGCTCCGACCACTTATGGGCGCCCTCTGACCATTAGGGCCACCAAAATGCAGGCACTGCATGGACCCCTACCCCGAGAGCGAACATGCGCACACGCTCACCTCCTCCAGACGTGGACGTCGGTCTCCAGGGCGAACAGCAGGTCGGTGAGGAGGCGCTGGTGCATGGGGGACCACTTGAACTCCGGGATGCGGAACATGGTGGTGCGAGGACCCGGGCTGAACTGGCGCCGCTGCTCCTCCGTCATGGGCATGCCTCGGAAGCCCAGGTCCACCCGCAGATCCCGCTCCAACTGGGCCGCCGTTCGCCCGTGGAGCGCCTGAAGGGGGCAGGAGAGAGGGGGAGGTCGGCTTCCAGACAACGGCTAACGAGACGGCCTGACTAGGATTTCTGAAGTGAAAACCACGGACATGCATTGAGTTCCTGAAGGGTTCTTTCTACAGTGGGGTAGCCGATGTCGTTGCCATAACATTATGCGATGCGACACTCTCTGGCCCCGGGATGGGTTGTTAAATGCCGTGGTTGCACTGCAGCACCGATCAAACTCGCTCATGAAAGGTCAAACGGAAACAGGAGATTTTGCTGCAGGGATGTACGTACTCCGTTACTGGCAGTCCCACGCTGACTGAAGTGAATGATTTTTAAACTATCAGCTGCGATTTAGCTTTCTCTTCTGAGGCTAACAAGGAACTATTCCAGGGAGAGCTGTAGTTGGTTACGTCCACAAAATTGGGAAGTGTCCCCAGGAAAATGTCAAGCTCTTTCAGATAACAACAATAACAGCAGAGTTGTTTAACTACAATTATTGACAACCGAGATACACAAGTCAAGGCTAAGCTAGCAACAACGGGTAATGGAAGCTAAGGTAAGACCATGACGCATGAATTGGTAAGCTAACGACAAAAGCTAAACTAGCTGCTGAGCTAAAATAACGACTAAACTAAAACAGAGGCACTTCATGACGCTGGAGCTTCTACAAGCGGTGGAAGACGGAGACTTTCCTAATCCAATTCACATGTGTTGTACCAGCGCTGTACTAACACTGACAATTACAGTAGCAATTACCAGTGGAATCTTACCACATGGACTGCACCTTATCATATAAGGTGCAACCAATATCATATACCATGCAACGCTGAACATAATTGAAGCTACCTATAAGCTGAACCCATGAGATCATCACAGCAGAAAAACCTACCTGAGTAGTAGCAGTTGTCTGTATCTTCTTCATCTCCTTGTCCTTCCCATCGTCGGACCTCTCCGTATCGGATGTGGTGCTCGCAGCGTCTCCTCCAGCCTTGCCCCCAGATGCCTCTCCATCTGCCCCAGAAAGGCCCTCCCCATCTGGGTAGCCCTGGGCCTGGGCCTGAGCCTGGGCTTGGATCTCAGCTGCCTGGCTCTCCCTCTGAGCTATGGAGCTGATGTCAGCCAGGGGGCTCTGGGTCTTGAAGGGTCCGTCCTCGGATAGTCCTCCGTGGGCATGGCCGAGATTCGAGCCCCCGCAGGACGTCATGTGAGCCAGGAGGCTCAGATCGTCGCAGGTGGAGGAGTGGCTGGATGGGGTGGGCTGGTCAGGGCTGGGGAGGACGAGGGGCTCAGTTGACGCCAAGGCTGGAAGTAGCTTCTCATCCACCTAAAAGGAGATACAATCAGATATAAAAAAGCATGTAGTCCAAAATACAAAAGTGACGGCATATCGAAGAAAGACAACAAGTTTTCTTCACAACAAACTGTATGGTTTTTATTTTTAGACTCATACTGACATGTGAGGGATTCTTGACAGATCCAAATATGTCTAAACATTTTTAAATGATTAAGAACTGGCAATATTGTTGATGTGAAACAAAAAGACGGAGGGTCCACACAACTGAAGGTTGTATATAAGGATGCAGCAGAAACATAATATCATTGTCACTTCTAGCAGTGAGACACCACCTGAATAGTGTTAAAACACAGTCATCTGTTCAGGACGCATATTTATTTTTTACTAACAGTGGAAATAACGAGACTATTCTATAAAAAGATGTACTGTGTGACTATAAATATGCAGTACATCATTTAAAAAACCTACAACTAACCCCTACCTTGCCGAAGAGGAATCCGTTGTTGCTTGGGATACTGTCCTTCTCGTCGGCGAGGGTGATGAGCGGACCCATATTCCCATCATCCTCTATGGCACCCAGGACTGCCCCGGTGACCACTGTGTCGTCTTTAGGCGCCAGGTTGCCGTGGTTCCCGTTGAGCTTCCGTACCACAGCACAGTAGGTGCTATCTAATAAGGAGTCCACCTCCACCAGCGGGCCGTTCTCCATCCTCCCACCTCCTATCCCACCCACCCCAAGTCCCTCCATGCCTCCCCCACCTCCCACCAAGCCTTCCGGGGAAAGGTCCAGGTCGTCCAGTTTGACCTCGGTGGCCTCTACTTTCTCCGCCTTGATGTCCACCAAGAGATCATGAACCTCGACCCTCACCCCTGGACCCTGACCTTGGTCCCCGGGGGTCAACGCTTCTCCGTTGGGCCTCTTTCCTCCGACCCCTCCTTCAGCGAGCAGATTCCTGGAGTCCCCTCCTGCTCCGGTTCCACCGTCTCCATACTCCGCCTCGCTCTCGGGGGTCTGGGACTGGGAGTGGTCATCCAGCTCGCGGATCTCCAGGTTACCGTTGACAACGGGAGCGGGTGTAGCCGAGAGGCCGGAGATGGTGGAAACAGAACCTTTCTTCCCCTTCTTGATGTTCTCCTCCTCCTGACGCTGGTACTCCTCATACATCTTGGCTAGGTACTCCTTATGAGCCTCGTATGTCACCTTATAGAGAAACATGATCAATAATCACTATTCAATAACCAATAATCAATCATTAATAACATCTCATTCAGGTACTCCTAACGGCCTTGTAGTTCACCATATTGGCATGATCCATAAAACAAACTAATCAATAAATATCATAAATCATAAAACAAACAATCAATATACTCACACACACACGCACACGCACACACGCACACACACCCAACCACCGGCACTTCGGTAGTGTGTTACCTTGGAGTGTGCGATGGAGAGCGTATCGACCCAGACCCTCCAGCCTCCCCACTCGTACTTGATGGCGTGGTAGAGGAGGATCCTGAAGATGTTGTACACCATCTCAGTAATCTTCTGTTCCTCTGGGTTTTTAGGGTTGATGTAGCCCAGGCTGAACATCCAATCCTGCCAGACTGAACACTGCAGCAAGCACCTAAAACACACCGTAGATAATAACTAATTAATTCTTAGTAATCCATGTTATAATAAGCTAATAATCAATATTATACATACTATGATAAATAAGGTTGCTAGTTTAATATATCCTAGATAGACAAGATGCAGTTAATGTAATCAACACTACACAATTAATAACATATATAATTAATTATCATCAGTGTCTCAGATGTTTCCATGGATTTGTAGACTGTGTGCATGACTGTATGAGCGTGTGTGTGTGTCTGTGTGTGTGTGTGTGTGTGTGTGTGTGTGTGTGTGTTGTCTCTGTATGCGTGTGTGTGTGTGTGTCTCTGTGTGTGTGTGTCTCTGTGTGTGTGTGTCTCTGTGTGTGTGTGTGTGTGTGTGTGTGTGTCTGTGTGTGTGTGTGTGTGTCCGTGTGTGTGTGTGTTCACCGTCTGTTCTCTCGGCTGTTGCTGAACAGTTTGATCATGTCCGACAGGAAGAGTCTCCTGACCTCCATTAACTCAGTACTGGGGCTGGAGTTTTTCAACAGGGTCGCTACCACCTTCAGAATCACTGAGGGAGGGAGGGAGGGAGGTGACTAAGTTAGTTAGGGAGGGATCGAAAGACTGACAGTCATAGCTTTACTTCTTACAAATATAAAGTACTAACTAATAGTACTGACTATTAGTGCTAACTGTACTGACAGACAGTACTGACTGATAGTGCTGACTAATAGTACTGACTGATAGTACTGACTAATATTATTGACTGATATTATTGATTAATAGCACTGACTAAGTACTGACTGAGTTCTGACTGATAGTACTGACTGAGTACTGACTGATAGTACTGACTGAGTACTGACAGATAGTACTGACTGAGTTCTGACTGATAGTACTGACTGAGTACTGACTGATAGTACTGACTGATAGTACTGACTGAGTACTGACTGATAGTACTGACTGAGTACTGACTGATAGTACTGACTGATAGTACTGACTCAGTACTGTGTAAGGGGACTCACTGGGGTTCTGTATCTTGATGGTGGAGTCCGGTTCTGGGTGGGGCTTGTGGACCACCTGGGTACACACCTGTTCTGTCAGAATCTACAGGGAGAGAGCAGAGTGACGGCTGTCAGTCAAACACCAGCAAAACAACTTCCCGTTCAGAAGAGTTTCTGTATGGGTAAATAACGTAAACTTTGTAGTGTGCGCGTGTGTGTGTGTGTGTGTGTGTGTGTGTGTGTGTGTGTGTGTGTGTGTGTGTG
>JACXGI010005708.1:0-45515 GCA_016801175.1 Esox masquinongy
ATGGAAGTGACTTTACTGGGTTTACGACATCATCATGATTGGGTTAGAGTAGAGCTACAGGAAAGTAACCATCTACTGAGCATACCTTACAGTGTCTATGTCACAGCTCTATAGAAAGGGAGAAATATCTTTACTGAATAAGACAACAGAAGTCTTCCCTGAAAAGCAGGAGCGTACGGTAGTTTGAGCTAAAATCAGTGTACTCAGTCATGCCACCAAGGGACGGATAACAAGTCCATGCATGGTTGGAAACACACTGCTTTCATTGACCTGCTTACTAAGTGAGTGAGTTGCTGAAAGCTGAGGCAATAATCACCTTGAAATTTAACCGTCTGAGGAAGGGTCTTTTCATTGGGAACTAAACAGGGCCACTGTTGTAATTGCTCCAACTTGATGGGATCTGTGCCTTTAACAAATTGCATTTATAGATTTTTCTTTTGAGGGTTAATCTTTTAATTTATATTTTACCATGAAACTCAAACATCAAATGATCTTCTAAAAGCCCCTGTGCACTTTGGAGTACAGTTTCAAATGCACATAATTGCATTCAAATATATTGGTATTTTGAATGGGACTTTTATTTTAATTTTTAATGTAACTTAACCTGTTATTTTCTTCCAAATTACTTTATTTTTGCAAATCAACATGGATCCCAATCTGTTATCTTTAACTTTGAATGTAATTCTTCATGATGATTAAATCTACTTCTACTTAATTTTGATACTACATTTTAATTGATCTACATTTTTAGTGTTATAGAAGCATTGTACATGTTCTTTCTGGGTGGTTGCTGTCATTGGTTCGGTTCATCAATCGTAATATGCTGTCTGCCCTTCTCGACGGTGGTCTGGTGAAATAGCGCTCCCTCTAGCGGAGATGATTGAATTAGCGTGCCTGGTCCCACAAACCTACAAGCCTTCAGGGCAGGTGTAACCTATTCAGGAATAACAGGTTTTCGTAGTTTAGGGCCAGCGCCGAATGTAAGTTTTCATGATCATCTCACGCTGTTGTTTTAACGAAAGCTACTTCGTAAAAGCCAACTGATAACAATATTTGTTTCAATGTTACATAATTGCTTACAACACGTATATTAAATAATGGATTTCATAGCAAGCATTTAAACATTGCACATCACTATTCTGTGATAGGTAATTTAATGCTGACACCAACGCAGTTGAATACTATTGATTTCCAAGGCTAGGCCTAACTAATTATGTTTTCAGACAATAACAGAACTGAGGTCATTGGGAAATAACAGGTTGCTGATAATTTGCATATACACATCTGGCCCCCACACCGTCTCAAACTTCCAAAGGATCTGTCACAATGTTAGCAGCTACGTGATACCGTTGCGACACTCTGATCTCTCGGCCACAGACTCCACGATGGTCTGGTTATTTATTCATCAACAGCGGAATCCAATCGACTTCTCCAGAACTACTCGTATCATGGTATTCGAGATTTGCACCTCTTGTCAACTGCCACAGCTAGGTTTTTGTGTGTGAAGATTTACACTAATCCAGGCACACGTTGCTGTTAAAGACTCCGAAGGGGGGGGGGGTGGCTATTCACTGGCAGTTATCCAAGTTATGCCTGGCTTTTTCGCGGTAACCGTAGCAGGAAAGGTCAGTAATGGCTTCAAACAGCATAGGCACCTTGGTCTGCAGCTACGGCTTTTTGGTGTCGCCGCAGGGAATGGAGTGTGAGGGAGAAGTCTGGAGGAGGAGTTGATAATTGTGTGTTCTACTGTCGTAAAAACAGTACACTCACAATCACAGAGGTAGAGCCGCTACTACAACCTGAAGACACCACTCCTACGCAGTTGTACCTGAGGGATTTGATATGAGCTGTCTTTGTAAGGTAGAGTATTCGTAACCTTACTTTACTTGTCCACTGTTATTGGGCCACTTTCCTTTAGACTTTTAGCTATTTGCAAGTCACTGCTTACTGTCACGTAATTAATTAACAATTACTTGATCCGTTGATTATAATATATTGATTTAAATATGGTCACAATAGGCATACTTATTTATCTGTTTGGATGGGACACATTGTTTGAACTTTTTACAAGTTTGTATTTCATTATTGATGCTAACTGCTATTATTGTAATAGCCTATATATGTCGTCTAAAATAGGAGCCTCAAACCCAATCCAACTTTTAATGTAATAAGATGCTTTTATTTTTAATTTCACTTATGTAGTATGTGTATTATATACTCTGAATTGTAAATTGTCTTTGAATGTCCAGCTCTCTCATATGCACCCTCAAGGAGCAGGTAAACAGCCAGGGGATCAGCCCTTATTTTCAGCTACCCTGGAGCAATTAGGGTTACTGCCTTGCTCAAGGGCAGAATAACAGTTTTTTTTTTTACCTTGTTGTCTCAGGGATTTGATCCAGCACCGTTTTGGTCTCCGGTCCAACGCTGTAAACCAGCAGGCTACCTGTCAAAGGGAATAACCCAACTATAGTCTATGTTTCATACCTTACCTACAGTTGAGGCATTCGTAGTATATTATAAAGTAGGAATTTACCACATATAAATAAGAAGAATCTACTTCACCGGCCATCTGACTACTTGTAATTACTAGTTGGAAACTTTAGACAATATGTAACAATGATATGAATGATACGTTTATAAGCTCCAATTGTTTTTATATATATATATATATATATTTATAACCTTTGAATCTACTGCTACTAGGTGAATTGTTGTAGACATCAACTGTCCCATTAAAAATCAACAATTTTAACAAATTTGATTCCGAACAATTCTATAGTAGGTACTTAATGAAAGACCTTAGCAGAATGTATTATTTTGGGTTTATCATCCCAGCTCTGACCGTGAGCTTTTACTTCTCCACATACTGACCTCTGATATCACCTATAAAGGGACTTGCCTTCATAACAGCAATTGTAGAAGGATAAACATTGCTAAACTTGACATGTTGACTGCAGGAACATATTTAATCAAAGGTCTTGCAGTTTTTGATGAAGTCACTTTAGTCTTTCTGCAGTTGCTTCTTACCAACTCCACCATGCAGCCGTCAGCTGCATTGTGGGGAGCACCATTTCTTAACCATTAGGACGTTAAAGTTTGGCCCAACCCAATGGGCCACAAAGTGCAATTCTAAGGTTCTGTTTGTTAACACTGTATATTTACCAGTTGGAAAGTCGTAAAGACCAGTTGCATACATTTAAATGCTTTGACTTTGTTTGGAAACAGTGATTGGCTAATAGGCAACCTGCTATAGTACTTTAACCACAAACTAAAAGCACAGCTATCATTCTGGTAAAAAAAAGCCATTCAAATAGGTTTGCAGTTGAGCCTTATTGTTGGAAAACCACTGCAGTGTTTTTTACTACCGTAGGTGCATCTCATTAGGTTTACTGCTCTAGCATAGCCAATGCGTCCAATATGGTGCAACTTCACAACTGCTAAATTCCCATTTTCACATGCTTACGAATGCAACAACATGAGTGCCCCCTTTTCTTTTTTTCATAATGATTTTGTTTTTGTATTGATTGTGCCGCAGAATCAGAGAGCCATGATGAGGGCTGCCTGTTTTTAATGAAGGACTGTTAATCAATGGAGCAGAAATTTAAATCAACTTGAAGTGCTTCGCACGCGCCTCGTAGGCATAATGAAAAACAGGAACATGATGAGAGCGTGTGTGTGGGGGAGACATCCCCTAAAGCCAATGGTCAACACAATAGCTGCCAAATCTGTGACCTTACATTCACAACATCCCCTGGTCCAGTCAGAGCGAGTTAAATTGTGATTTGCATCTTGGAGTTGTTCTATCCTACTTTACTCTGGTGGTAGTGCCATTCTCACGTCTGAAAGCCTTTGGAAGCCGGGCCCTTTCTCATTCACTGCCACGTTTTCTGCATTTTCTTGCAGTAGCTCTTCATACATTATCATTCATGTCACAGATGTGTAAGAACCCTAATAATTAAATATCAATATGTGTACATTTCAAATCAACGTAAACAGTCTGCGGGAGGCTGGAAGTTAAATGAAATAAAATGTAAACATGTGTCTGTTGTAAACCCACTTCTTGTCTGCTTATGTCATGTCAATGACATTTCCAACGGGACAGTCCTATCCTTTCTTATCCTTTTCCATATTTTTATTTGATATAGATCTGAGGAAAGGTAGTAGGTCAGGGGAGCGGATGTGCTAGAATAAAATGGGCCAGATTCAAACCTGGCTTGCACAGGTGTGTTCTGGTGGCAGCATCTCTGAACGCTAGCCCACCTTAAGCTAATGTTTACTTTTTGTCAAGATAAAGTCCTGCCTATGCACCGTATGTTCACAAAAAAATAATAACTTTAGCGGGACCTGTATTTTGAAATGACGTAAGCAGGGCGAAAGTCTACATTTTTAATACCTGTTTTGCTGAAAGCAAAGTCGAGGATACTTGTTGGGTCAAGACCTCTCCATGCTAGCCTTCTCCAAGACCTCGCAATGACGGCTTTCTTCAAGACATCTCCATGCCAGCCTTCTCCAAGACCTCTCCATCGTGCTTGACAACTCCAAGGTGTCTCTCCTAAAGTGCAAAGAACTTTGGCCAACACCCTGTTGTTCTCTTCAAACACCAAAGGACTGACTCGCTCTTGCAGATTTATGGCCTACAACTTCTGTAGAGTATGGCCTTTCCCCAAGTAGACACAGGTCCTAAACCAGGCACTTGTCATCTCCCTAAACCAGTAGTTTCCAAATTTTCCGAGGGAACGTCTTGATCTTCAACTTTCCCAAACCTGCTGTGGAGTTTTTGCAATGAAGAATTAGAAATCACAGAATTGGGAGGGGTGAACATTTTTTAAATAACAACATACAATTATGCTCATTGGTCTATACTTCTGCAACTCTATGGACTGGGCTCCCTGATTGTGCCATCAAACCCCTTCAACTTATCCAGATCACACAGCTGCCTGGGTGTTCAACCCTCTTGGCCTTCCGCTCCTCTGCACACTAGGAAATATCTATGCAATTACATATTGTGATTTTATTTTTGTGCTAGATTGCTGTTGACACCATATACTGTTTTTCCTTCCAAACGTATCCATCCTTTCAAATAATGACTACATTTTTTCATAATCTTTACTATCATGACTGATTAAAACAATTTTTATTGTTGGTGTCTTGTGTAGCTTCCAGTTGAAGCTCCTCAGTCAAACCCTTCAGTAGATCCCAACACAAGCACTTGGTTCTACACGTTTTTGTCTTTAGAATGTGCCATCCCTTCGCTCAGCCACGTCAAATCTCTATCCTGGAACCCTGATGGTGAAAAAACCTCCCCCTAATGTCTGGTCAGGGAAGTCTGCATATCTTCTGAGAAATTCTAAGACCACATGCCTTGGAAGAGTATCTGAAGTAACTGTCTCCCCACCTGCCCATCATCCTAAGATGATCTGCTAAATGTCTAAAATGTCAAAAGAGGTAGGGCCTATTGATACACAGGGTGCGAGTGCAGTTCATTTGACAGAACACTATAACGGTGTTACACTCAGTCACCTTGCGAGTTATGTCCAGAGCAATATGGGCATGCCTGTTTGGTAAAACTTTTACCACACCAAAGATAAATCAGTAGCTTTTCTGTTAGAATCATTGTTTGCATTGCCGAGCATTGCTGAGAAATAATTCCATCAATTGTTTGATGGAATTACCACCCCGTGTCCAACTTAAAACCAAACATGGATTCTATGTTTTGTTCAGCAGTACAGGCTTGCATTTTAGCAACATGCCTCTCCCAACCGGAAGTAGAACTGAGAGTAGACATTGACATGTTAGACTTCAAACATTAATTGAAACAAATTAATTCTATCTTGGGCACTGCAATGAAAAATATTCTTCAGTCGGGAACAGTCCAGTGACTACATCGTCCAACGCCAGACACAAGCTGTTTCAACATATCATTTGCAGAGTTTCTCACATCCTTCTTCTAACTAAAGCCCTAAAACAGAATAATGCATATTAGTCTTGTAAACTGTATATATGACGGAAAGCTTCAAAAAGCCAGGTGCTACAGCTGTGTCCGTCTTTCGAGAAATGAAGATGATGATGCATATTTTAGCTTCAACATTTCCCTGTTCTTATAAAATATGTAGTATTGTCTAAATTGAAGCCTCTAGATCAGCTCCACAGTGTGGCAATGTCTCTCTTGTTCTCCGTGAAATAAGGGAGCTCATCTAATACAACACTATAGGCCACAGTTTTGCATATTATCAATTGTATGTATTACTGTCTGTCATACTTCTGCTTCCATATTGGCTCCACACATTTGCAGGTCTCTACTCTTTTTGTTTCAGATGCCTCCTTATTCAATCAGCTGCTAGTAGTGGTGAGGGAGGGTCTCATATCCTAGATGATTAGAGGGCATTATGAACATCCCAACTTTTCTTACCCTGCAACAGTCAGGCCAATATCATCCATTATGCACTGGAAGTGAAGTGTAATATTTTTAAATATAATTACGTCATCTCATTATCGGAAATTCATGCAGCCTGTAAGTGCGTAGCAGTATCCACTGTGATATCCTCGCAAAAAATCTGGATGATCTTAGCAAATTTGCTGGATGATATCAAATCCAAAGTACAAAGTTGATGTAACTGTGTAACTCATCCCAGTCACTGCATCCAAACCCCTGGGTGTGTATGCAGTGTGTGATCTGTGTGTGTGTGTGTGTGTGTGTGTGTATACTGTGTGTGTGTTAATGCAATGTGTGTTAGAGATGGGATAATAAACCAAAGCCTATTGATACCAACCGTACCGACCACTTTTTTTGATATTGATATTTTTCATATTATATTGAGTTTCATATTCTAGATAAATAAGAGAAGTCTGAAAGGAAATAAGTCATTAATCGTTCAATTTGTTGTTATTGCAACCTGAGTCACTTTATTTCTATATGGATTTGGCACCATATCACCTGCTCTGGTTGCGGGTTTGTTTGCTCTGTGCAGGTTTGTATTGTAGCTACATTATTATTTCAATTTTAATTTAAATTGAGGATTTGGCTTTGACCCCGCTTTATTGATAGGCATTCCAAAGGGATTGCTCTCATCCCCTTAACCAAATTGGGTGGTTAAAAAAAATGAGGATGATTTACCTTTTAATACTATGTTTCCAATTAAATTACTATCTGTTTTGGAATATCTAAGACATCAATCATCCATTTGATACAATGGCGCAATTGTGATGCATTTAGCATTTGCACGTGTCAAAGCCCTATGCCATGAGGTTGTAGAGCACACTGTGTGTTGTATCTTATCGGTTTATATACTGTTTAATCATTATTCCCATGTGCTAACTCATAGAATCACTTTAATTCAGCATTGTCGGATATCTGCATTACATTTTTGAGAGATTGTATCTGGGTGAAGGACACTGGGTAGGCCTTGTTTCGAAGAAAAGCTAACTAGTAGTTTTGATTTGTCATTGATTTTGTCAGAATCTTTCCATTGGATAATTAATTGGGGTTTGTTGCAACTTCAACAGACTTTTAAGGTTCAATCATTGATTGACAGTAGTTGATTTTGGATTGTATTTTTCATAGTGGCAGCCATGACAATTAATGGCTTAGATCTCTTTTTTTTTGAGTATTGTACCATTACTTTTATTGTGTCATGTATTTATAAAGTTTTCTCCTGATGCCCAAAATGTAGTTTCCACTTTGTCTTATCGCAACAACTCTCAAATGGAGTTGGGGTAAGTCAGAGATGTAAACATGCTTTCCTCCTAGACATACCCCGCCAAGGCCTTCTTCTTCTTTCTACACTGCTAGCTCTACCAGGAAGTTAGCTGGGACCAATGCGGCGAACGCTACTCTGGCTAATGACCACAATCAGCTTGCAGGTGTCTGTCTTTCCCGAGGGACTAGAGTGTGATGAGAAAAGGAATGCCTTGGCTGTCTCTCTTCCATTAGCCCAGGGCGATATTTGGCCAATATGTATCGCAAATGATATCCTCCCAGTCACAACCAGCTGTGACACACCCTGGTAAGGGTGTACTGGTGTATCAGCCCCCACAACAGGCCTTGGGTGAATATATCCAAAATAGGGTCTAAAATGACCCCTGGGTTGAAATATGTTGCTTCCAGGTTGAAGAAAGTTTAGATAATTTGCTTTGTGTTTTAAAGCAGCTCTGAAGGGATTGTTGCTGGAAATCAATAGGCCTGTGATGATCAATAGGGCTTGGGGAAATTTCATTGCCAGTATGGAGTTATTCATCTGTCCTATTCTACAGAGTGGTCACTGCATATTATTTCAATCACTTTGTATTTTGCAGTGCCCCATTCTACAGTGAGACGTCATCATTACTAAAGAGGATGATAGGTATTAGAAGAATGCCATATTTTGTCTAATGCAGGTAATAAAATGTGAGTACAATTGAAATGTTAACTTTCAAATGGTACCGCAAAGATGGTTGGAGGTCCACACATCACATAATGTTTATCCAGTTGGGAATATCAACTATTTTAAATGAAATGGATAATATCCGTATTGACATGATGGAGTGGACCTTCCTATTCACATTCTATGGCAGCCATCATTTTGTAATTGTAAAGTTTCAATTTGATTAACATTTCAATGATAAACCATCTTTATTACTGTAGTCTGAAAGGATTAGTTAATTCTATTAATTATTTTTCTATGATAGAAATTACACTGTGATCTACAGTATAGTACTCTGCGGCTTAACTCAAACACCTCATGCTGATGTAAAACAGGGTTTAATGCGTCCACAAGAAGTACATGAAACATAGAAAAATGTTGTAATCTATTGGTAGACATTGTAGTCAACTCCCCAGTTGTTGACTCTTGTCAACTCTTCATTGATCAAATTATTAAAGCAGCTATGAAAAGTAAGCCATCTCTGAACTTGCTTTATTCAAGTACGGCTTATGTGATAGGAGTGAGTTCTACTGTTTCTATTTGACTTAGCCATTGACTGGTCTTTTCTCCTTAAAAATGCCATACTAAGCTGTGCTCTTATAATATGAGGATACTGTAACACGGAGACCGTCATTGACTGTGAAATGTTATCTGCATTCCCCACATTCTTCCTGGGCTTGATCAACAGTGAAACACAGGCGGTTTTAAAGCGGAGGTCAGTGAAGACAGGGCTGGATTTTCCACCACTTTAAAAGCTGATGGGCTCCCAGAGGTTGGGCTATGGCTTGAGATCATCTCTCACAGGTGGTGAAAGGCCCACAATAGTCCTTCACATGTAGCATCAAGTGCAAACGGCCACGCTCAACTCAATACATGGATTTACTTTCCTCAGCGGTTCTGGTTGTCCATTGCATGACAAGAGATGTGGAACCCCTGTTGTGTGTGTGTTGTTGCGTCTTGGTTTTCTCTTGGTGTGTTTTTGATTGAATAATAACACTGTGATTTGGTGATACTTATAAAAATAGCCTAAATATTTTTTAAAGAATTATTGACAAGACAAACAAACAGGCAGCCATGTCTCTGGGGCTGCTACTGCTGTTAGTTAGCGACTAATTTAGAAGATCGATCGAAAAGCAGTGCTTTGTTACAGTGCTTTAATGTGAATGTTGGTTAAATTACCGTGCTTTAATGTGAATGTTGGTCATTATTACAGTGCTTTCTTGTGAATCTTGGTTATTGTATGCTCTATCTAATACTATTTTTATTATGGACTCTTGTTCATATGCCCAACAAAAATCCCTTGTCACATTTCAGCATATACAAAAGAATACTTGTAAAAATCGTGAGATGACCTTTTCTTATATATTTATTTTATAAAAACGTTTTTGTGAAGTTTGGATGGAATTAATAATTATATAATTGCTTTGCAATAAGTGTGTTCCTCTCTTACTATGTATTTGTATTTGAGATTCAGTGGGCTCTAAAAGGATATAGCATTGTTATTTTTTTACTGGGCATTATTTGTATTTTTCTAAAATCAAAAAGTCATCAATGTTTAGAAACTAATTTATGTCATCTCCTAATTATAACACAATACTAACATTGTTTATGTTGCTTTCGGTGTCATATTCTATTCATGCGCATTTTAGCATGTAGCGTGAAGTATTTTATTTGCGCGTACTGTACACGTAAAGTGCATCTGCCTGTTCGAATGATAATGGAGTTGTTTTTGTGAGTGCGTGTGTGTGTGAGTGTGTGTGTGTGTGTGTGTGTGTGTGTGTATTTGTGTGTGTGTGTTTGTGTGAGTCCGTGTGTATTTGTGTGTAGTAAAGTGCAGAGTTGAGCGAGCGAGGCATCAAGCTTTTGGTTCCCTCCTCCCCTGTTCTGTGCCGGCCCCTCTGTCCCTTTAAGGCCTGCCCCTCGGAGCCAGCCAACAGCAGCTGTTCCATATTCATCAAGCCCTTGAGTCTTAAAGAGCCCTATCCTGACCATGGAAAGAGTCATTCCTCTCACTCGCTCTCTCACGCACTCTCCATCTTAGCGCTCATCCGCCGCTGCCTGTGCTTCTCTCGCTCTCTCTCTCTCACCCCCCTTCAACGCTATCTCTCCCCCTCTCTCCCACTCCCCTTTCTCTTTCGTACACACAGACACACATACCGACGCGCGCACACACACACACACACGCGCGCTCGCACGCGCGCACACACTCAGCCACATAGAGAGACACGGAGAGACGCACACTAACCCACTCACACGCACATGCTCGCTCTGTACACACACACACACAATCAGAACTGAGCATACCTGTGCAGGCTGGGGGAGCCGTGCTGGAGGGGCTATTCACTGTTGTCTCTGAGGGTGCTGTGCTGTCATTTTTGGGGAGAAGCGAGTCTCAGTTGTTTCCTATTTCCTCTTCTCATTCCTGGAATGCTAAAACTGGACTGATGGACATTTCAGAACTTTGTCTGCCAGACCCTCTCAGCTATCATAACCAGTAGGTGCACCTCTTTCTTTCTTCCTTTTAACATTCCCTTCTTTTGTCACGTTGGATTGTGCTTTTTTTCCGTGCGCTCTTTCTTTTTCCCCTTTCCTTCTTTCTCTGCATGTTTCCTTGTTGAAGTGCCTGCATTTGTTTCCTTTACAAAGGACCTGCCTATCGCCACACTGAACTTTTTGGAGAGATGCACTGCGCTTTTCCTGGCTGTCTTGCTTCCACAAACACACTAATGTGCTGTCACTATCGGACTCATTCAAACACATTAATGTGCTTTCACTATCTGAGTGTTTCGTTCTGCGATGTGTTGGAGCCGGGGCTGTTAATTCGCATAAAAGTGTTTCCTGCTAGTGATAGCCTAAAGCAACAGGGCAGGTGTGCTGTGGTGGATGTTTCTGTTGAGTAGGGAGAGAGGACCTTTAGTCTTTTAACACTTTGTCAGCTGAGTTATGTATGTCACTCAGTGCGCATTTCATTAACAGCATGGCCGATCAATTAAGAGTGGCTCATTGCAACTTGCGTGTGTTTTTCCTAAAGAATAGAGGGGACGTGTCCCGTTGGAGCTTGTTCAGGCAAGGCTTTGTTCTCGCTCCCTGTCCTGGCTGGATGGCCACCCTGGGAGAACCCCAATACATTTAAGGAGATTAGATTCAAGTGAATTCATGGAATTGAGGGGGATGAATTGCACACTAAAATATTTGTATGTCTGGGGAAAGACATAGGAGGGATCTGTAGCCCCACTGATCAGGCATATGCTGCCCAGCCGACTGCACAGGAGCCTGTCTGAGAAGCACTCGCTAGCTGTGGGTTTTCTTAAAGTAACATTCTAAATCTATATGCCCATCTGCTTTAATACATCCATATCTTTCTTGGCTCATTGGAGATTTAATTTATTCATAGCAAATTATAGGATCTGTCTGGTATGATGTCTTGGATAATAAAAATAGAATAAATAAAAAAATGTCAGTCCTCTAATATTTGTCAAAAAAGTGTCGTAAATACATTAATGCAGACAATTGCTAGAAATATGTTCATTTATGTTTTAAAATGAATTTAGAGTACAGCTGTGTTGTTTGAGTTTAATACTGATCTACAATTGATGCCAAATATTTAATTAACAGTCTTTTCCTTTCTAAAGCCTGTAATCATTATCATGTGCTGATGAGGACGTGACTTACACCTGCTGTGAAATTCTATCATGTAGTAGTTAAGACAGTCATTATTTTAACCCATAACTCTTTCCACACAAAAATCTAATCAACCAAATGAGTCTGTTGTTGTAGGTGGATTATGATGAAAAAGGCACCATGCATGTCTGCTGAAAGAGTGATATGAACAAGGAGAATACCTTGGAGTAGTTGAGGAGTATAGATTTTCATGTATAGTATTTCAAAGCCATAAACAATGCAAAAATGGAAAATTAATTATTTGGACAACTTACAAATTCACTCTCTTGTTTTGAAGATCTGGAGTTTGGGCATTAACTATTCCCTACTCAGAGAGAGAAAAGCCAATCTAGTGAACTAATTAATTTAGACACCCTGTTATAATCTCCTTTGTTTTACGTAATCAGGGTTCTTTACAACTGCCTTTTTAGAGTATGGTTAAAGTAACTCAAACTTGTTAATCATAATATATAATAACTATACAATGTGTGTAACTACTGGGACATATTTTTTATCTATTTCATTTAATTGACGTCTACTGTATACCAGTCAGTAAGCTGAATTATTAATTAAAATTATACATTTACATTGTTACTACTCAGAAACCTTAAAATGCAATCTTCCACTTTTAAATGTTACTTTAGTGTACTCATTTTTAAGATTGTCTTTGACATTATGCAATATGAACAGGTGGCAATCTAACCAATCTAATTTATAGCCATTATGAACTGCATGAATGTAATTATCAGATGCATTTTATCAAGCTTTTTTTTACTTTGGGTTAACTGACGTTATTTTCAATAGGGAAAGTTGAATTTAGGATTATTGTTTCAAGAGCCTATTTTGAAGAGAAACTAGCTACATAATGATTTTTCGATAGCAACAATGCATAACTGTTAAGTTGTTAAATTAGGCTGACAATTATTTAGTTGAAATTCGTAATACATGTAAATTATATTTAATTATTTATTTAATAATGCATGCAACTTGCAAGATACAAACCTTTTTTTTAACTGAAATATTATTATTAGATGCACTTATTATTTTGTCCCAATGTTGTGTTAACACTTCTATTAAGGTAACATTTATAAGAGAAATATATTTAGACATTTACATATAAATAAAACTACAAGTGGTTACTTTCAGTGAAAATACATATGACATATAGACTGTGTGTTTCTTTCAATTTGAGATATATAATGGTAATACCAATACTTTTAATATATTATAACATGTAATTATTAATTTGACAGCAGCAGACAGGTTGGGCTCTAAAAGCATTAGAAAAACTGTTGTTGCTGAAGTTACTTTAAGTTCCTTAATACTCTTGATGTTAATGTAAATGGTGTAATACAGCCCAATGATGATATAGGTATTGTATGTAAAAATCACATTAGTAAACCAAACACTTATTAAGGCTGTAGTTGTGTAGCTATAGCGGTAATTACATGCAGTGGATGTTTTGACATGGTTGGCAATATCTCAAACACAAATCAGTTTAACATCAACTGTTATCTTCTTCCATAATCGCGTTGAATTAATTTAGATATTTATCTGAGGCTCCTAAAAAAACAATTTAGTTATTTTTGATGGATAAAATATCCAAAATGGGTTTTCTTTTTTTTTACTCTACTAAATGGTTAATCCTGAAGTAAAATATTCAAGACAATATCATTAAATTAACTTTGATCTACATTTATAGAAAAATTAAACACAAATATAGATAGATAAGCTGCATACATATCGCTAATGCCACAAATGTTGTCTTTTCTTCTTAATATAGTGATGAGAATGTAGTGTTGTTGGTTGTAGGACTTAGTTGGCATTGGTCTTGCAGAGGGTAGTTTTGGGATGTCTGTTGGACGGCAGTGTTTGCAGCACTTTGGTTCGTTCGGTGGTGTTTGGAGTGTCTCCGGTACTTGACTGCTGGGATTCCTGGGCCATATAGCACCATGTAATTAGCAGAGCAGTGATGTGGAAGCAGTATGTATGCTCAATAGATTGGCCTGGGGGCCTGAGTGACGCTCTATCCTGTTGAAAGACTGCTTTTATGTTGGACTAAATGGAGACAATATGGGGAGGTATGTATAGTTTAGTATCGTTTGAATTTGTCACACATACATCTACATTTTTCCTCAAAAAGAACAAGATTTTTGTGTATTTTTTTAAATACCTTGTGTCACAGCTTCAAAGCTTTCTTCTATGTTGTTTTTCCCTGTTCGATTGGGATGTATTGTAAATGCCACATGTATGAAGATTAGTATGGAAAGGAAGCTGTAATTCACTAAACTTTATTTTTCTGTCTTGGCTCAGGCTGCAGGATGTCACAAATGTGAGTGAGACAGGCTTATTGTTGCACTCATATTGTTCTGGCCGTTTCAACACCTCTCAGAAATCATTCAATACTAAGGATTGTCAGTTTGAGTTCATCTGGGCTCGCTAGCAAACACACTCTGAGCGGCAAGGCAGCCGTTTGAGACGGGCACTCTTCTCTCTCCCTAAATGTTCTATCAACACCCTCCCTGCTCCTCCCTGCTGGATTCTACATGTCCATTTTCCATTCAGGGAATGAGAGCTTTCTGATGCATTTTCACAAAAGCAAAAGTTAGCACACAGCAATTAATTAGATTTCAATTTGTTTGACTTAATTCCCAGGTTGCTACATTAAGCCCAGTGAAATGGCCATCTCTAACAGCCCTTCTTGTCCCTCTCTTTATTTCTATTAGGTTTCAGAGAACAAGGCGAGGGAATTACATTAGTGTGTCTGAAGTTAAAAGCTCTTTGCTCTTTGACCAAGTGTTTCAGTGTTATTGGGTTAATCAGATTTTTGCTGTCTTCATGGAGATGCTATCGCGGGGTAGAGGCAGTGGCGGGTAACCAAAGCAGCCTTGCACAGACACTATCCAGATGGGATCAGCTTACAGTAATTTGGTTTCAGAATACATTACCAGAAGAGGCTCCTGGCCGAGAACGGCCACCCTGTTAAGAGCCAGGAGCCTGTGGTTGCTGTGGCCACAGTAGACAGCCAGCCCTCAGACCAGCGCAGATCCCCAGCCCACTACAGCCCTCGTTCTGCTCCTGTTCCTGTGCACTTAAGGGGAGGTGTCGGGATACGTGCCTTTCTACAGAAAACGGAATGTTTTAAATTAAATTTGTCACCCAATTCTAAATGCATCTCCTTGTACCAACAGGGCTTCGTTGTCCAATTCATTAGGGCGATTACTCAGTCCACTGGCCACACTGGAGCCCTCTCATTTCTGGTAAGCCCTGCATATGAGTATCATTTCTTTCACTGTAAACATGTCAGTCAATCCGGGCTCGGGGGGTTCTGGCCCCGGGGCCCCAGGGCGTTTAGGGATGCGGAGTGTGTTGGCACTCCCGGCTCTCCCTTCTTTTGTGTGTTTGTTTGTAATGTGTGCTACTTGTTTTTTAGGAATCGCTGTTCACACTCTTTCACCTACAGCCCCACGTGCAGCCTCTCCCCAGCCTACTAGGCACAATATAATATTAGGAGTCAGAATATTGAGACTCCAACAGAATTAGCTGCACCTCTGGTATTTAGCGTCCCGACAGCTTTATTTTATTTGCCATGTTTTCGGGGCCTTATTAAGATGCCTAATGCTTATAAAAGACATACTGGAGATGATACAAATTCATAGCTATATGGTGTAGAGCATCGCGCTTTCTGATGTAGGAGGAACTCCGTCTTGTTTTGTAAATACGTTTGATTACACACTGTTTGGGTGAAGCGTGTGCATGGATTTATCTCAGAATACTTAGGTAATTGTCCCTTTAGGAGGTGGCACCCATTGTTAGCACTCTGAAATGACGGCTTTATTTTTGGTACGTGACTCATACAAGCTCATGCAGTGTTTGGCCTTCCCGGTCTTTTGTGACGAGCTACTGTTTCACTTTGACTATTTCACGACATCCACCCGCACTGAAACCACGGACCGTCACCACACATACCTCCGTGATTTTGGCCACAGTAACCTTGGACACCTTCATCGCGGTGTGAGAATCTGTTTAAAAATAACCAGATCCATTAGTGTAGGAAGATAATGCTAGCCTGACTACGTGGACTGTACTCTCACGCCCTTGTGGCAGCGAAGTGCTATCACTGACACGGTGCATCAGCACTTCTTCCTGTTGCTCCAACACTGAAAGGCCCCTCTTGATTTACACACACACATGCACTCACTCTGTACATATAAGAAGGTTCAGACCGAAGACTGTCGGAGAAGCTGTAGAAAAAATGTCAAAACATAATACCAGCATTTCCAGTATTATAATACACACTTTACATTAGTTCTCAAGAGAATGGATAGTTTTTTCAGAGTCCATCAGTTCACCAAGATGTATTTCTGACACAGTGCAAACCGCTCTAACTAAATGTTTAATATGTGGTGAGAATGAGATTGACCTGTTATAGTTTAATAATTGAAGGTCTTTGGTGTGCTACTCATCTCCTCATATGTCCTGTCTGCTTTCATTCATTCCTCTGTCTGTTTTTGCCTATGCTTTTCTGCCCAATTGGCACAAGGCTGAACTGTAATTCTGCCGCTTTTCTATACACTGTCGTAATGGAGGGAAAATGCTAAGTACGCTAATTTACACTTGAAAAAAGTGTGACGTGGTGCAGGAGGCTATGCGGGCGTTTATCAGGGAATGTTATTGGTATTGAGCGGCTAGTCGTTTGAAGGTTATGTTTCTGAGCAGTAATTGAAATGCAAAATAACATTAGGATCGATGGTTAGCTCTGTTTATTTATGAAATCAATATTGAAACCGTTCGTCACAATAGCTGCTCTGATTCTTACTGACAGCTTAACCAAGTACGGATGGAATGACTGTACACGAAGCCCGGGCCTCCCAGCCATAACAGCTTTTAGACTGAGTGTCATTTGCCTCATTGCTCTGCCCTACTCTGCCTTGTTCTATCCTAAATGCCCAGGCAGACTGATGGCATGGAGCATTCAAGATGTTTCTGATGGCATGTTGTAGGACTTCTGAGTAATAATATTAATGAGTTTGCATGAGGATTGGGTTGGGACATAATGTGACTGTGTATGGGTCCCGGCTGAACCCAAACACATTCTCCTGGTTGGGTTTTCCTGCCCTGGGGCCAGTACCTCTGTCGTTTCACAAAGCATTACCATCCTAGCATAAAGTCTGACTGCTGGCCACTTTGCCTCAGTGTGTAGGCCTAGTTTAACTGGGTATATTTATTGATGTGTTTATTTCCTAGGGACCTTGTCAATAGGCTTTCCAGTCACTTTACAAAATTAATGGGAATGTTGTTTGGGGTTTTCAGTAAATTGAAAATGTTGTTTGGAATATTAGGGCTATAAAGAAGGGGGTTATGAGATGTTTCTGGAAAGTTGCTTGTTTTTCTGTGCCTTTCAAACGTGTCACAGCCAGTTGTGATCTTTCTCTGGGGTTTGTCTTTTAGGAAGGTCACCACGTCCATTTCATTCCTTTGTTTTAATTCAGTGTCAAGGTGCTATCTTCTGTAGGTAAATCAAAGTCCATTATACAGGCGTTTTGGCCCTCTCTCAGTGCTCTGCTGACCCGTGAGTGTCTCAGTAAACCAGACTGCATTATAATGTAAATCTTTATTTATCACTCTGTCTGCCTGAAAGAAGGCTCTCTGCTTTCATATCTGGAATGTCACAGCAGGGGCATGGAACGTACATGATGCTTCAGAATGTGGATGGGGTGACAGGGGTACTGCAGATGTATGGAAGGTGAACTAGTCGTATTTTATGTAGTGAGTTTAAATGCTAATGGTAATAGCAAGGTAGCTGTATTTTACTCACACAACTTAGAAAATTCGTATTCTTTTTTTATGTATTATGGGTGTGTTTTTTGTTGCCGTTTTATACTTTTTGTATTTGTCCGCCACACACGAAATTACACAAAATTTGAAATATCCCAGCTGAACTACTAAAATAAAAGAAATAAGATGAGCTCTGCAATCTAACCTGTTAGTTAGGTTTCTTCCCTGATGGTGGTGGCTGGCTGCTGAGATGCATGTTTAGATTGCCCTCTGAAGGAGACACATTAATTCAGAAAATATCCCCAAAGTTGAATTATTCCTGAATGGCATGGTGTTGGACGCCAGCGTATAAATCACTCAGCCCACACGCCTTTTTATTATCAGCCTTATTCATGGGGAATGAGAACAGGGTCTGGAGATGAGCCTGTAAAGAGCTACCGACCCCTGGGAAATGTAGGAGAGACCGGGGAGACCTGGGTGAGGCCGACGAGAGACCTAGGAGAGACCAGGTAGACCTGGGAGTCCTGTGAGAGACCTAGGAGAGCCCAGGGAGAGATCAGGTAAAAATCATGGGAGAGACCGGGGTGAGAGCTTGGAGAGAACAGGTGGGGACCAGGAGAGACCTGGGAGAGACCAGTGTGAGACCAGGGTGAGCACGAGATCTACAGCACGAGACCTTTGCCACAGCACGACTAAGTCCTGCATTGAATAAAGACCAGCAGCTGGCGCCATACGTTGCAGTATCATTGCAAAATCATTGATAGTGAATGAAAGACACAAACATACAAAGCAATTACCAAAATTAACAATACAACATTTTATAGAACATTCTTTTGTATTACATATTTTTTTACTATGTTTGCTATCAGCAAACTATGTAGGTTCAACACTCAACATCTCAGAGTTGAATATCTGACAGCATATTGGATCTTAGCCATATGGTCTATGCGAGCATGTATAAACATGTACGCTTTTGATTGCAGTTAAATTATCCTGGACACCTGATAAACATGCTAATTTTGCTGCTGTTAATTGTGCTGCAGTTAATTTTGTCGTTTGTGTGTGTTTGGCCTTTTCTCTGATGAAGAGGGGTAATCTATGGTAGTGACAGGACAGGCTCTTTGTTTAAAGCAGGTAGACTTTCCCCTAAACAAGGACAGCCTATCAGAGGAAGATTAATGAAGTAATTTCATGCATGGCTCCTTGCCTCTGTTCCCCTGTACTCAGAGTCACTGTGTCTAAACCTGTGATTTACATTGGTCTGCCTTAAATAGGCTTAACCCTTAGAATAATATTTCCCTCTGTTAGTAGTCTACACACACACACACACACACACACACACACACACGCACACACACGCACACATACACACAGACTAGAGAGAGATGCCTATACACTGTGTTCATTAGTCATGTACCTAGAAATCTACCGGATGAATGTTAGTTATTAAACAGATTATTATAGTGGGTGATAGAGCCTTATATGAAACAGATAGTGTTACATAGTTTGGTATAATAAAGATTATAGTTGGTTTTGCAGTTATGAAACTGAGAATTATAGTAGGTGTTACTGTTAGATATGAAACTGAATATTATATTAGGTGTTCCAGTTTGATATGAAACTGAATATTAAAATAGGTGTTACAGTTTGATTTTTAACTGAGTATGATATTTGTTGTTACATTTTGATATGAAACAGATTACAGTAGGTGTTACATTATGGTAAGAAGCAGAGTTGTATACTGTAGTGTGTTTGATTTGAAACAGATGATTCCCATGCTGGGTCTGTTTGTTCTTTTGCCCGGTAGGCAGGGTTGTGTGGCTGTGCTGGATCCAGAACCGCGTCGTGTGTTTCCTGCACTTCCAATCGGGCCGTCATCATCATGGCCACCTAATCGTTCCCAGCTTCCATTTGGCTAATTTGTCCTCTCTCCACCCCAGTGTTAATGTTCTCCAGGTCCTTTGCTGCGATTGAGAATGTGTTTGCAGTCAACTTACCTGGTGAAATAAGGGTTAAATAAGTACACGCGTGGTGGGACGCCTGGAGCCAGGTCTGTAAGTGTGTTTGACAACAGGGCAAGTCTGGTAAGGCTCTGCTAGACATGGTGGTGTGTGAGATGGATCTGAATAGCACAACTGTTATTATTAGGCATTCGGAAACAATTACCAATGATTAATGCTCTTGATGACACATTTGATGGCGGCTAATTATTTTTGCTGAAAGAGCACCATTAGACTATGTTCCTACAGTGAGACAAGGGCATACAGTATGGCTCCCTAATGTGTGCCAAGCCGGGGCTGTGCTGAACTACTTTTACACGATGATACGCTGTCCTACTCTACAGGGAGTCTTTCTGCAGGGTATGCAGACTAGTGTTAACTCTTCTAATGCTGCCGAACCGTTTGTGATCCGGTAACCCACTCCCGAATAGGGGTCTTAATCTGATATTTCCAGTGGCTGCATTAATCTTCCCGGGATCCTTTTTGGAATAGGATTTGTCCGGTGTCTCTCAGACAGTTTAGGTCGGACAAACAGCAGTGCCTGTATCATAAGAGGTCCTGTTTTTCCTGCCAGCATCTTTCCAACAGGAAGGAGAGGGGGTGGGATCAATAGATGTGATCTGCGTCTTGGGCTGGCTGCACTATCTTGCGGCTGGCTTGTTGGAGCGTGGGGCTCATGTTGTCGTAGCTAGTGAGCTCATGGCTTTATAAAGACTACAGTGACATCGCTGTGGAGAAGCTAAATTTAATCCTCTGCCGGAGACTGAAGAACTTAATTGGCCGGGCCGCTGAGCTGCATGGTCCCCCCAGTGGTAACCCAGCACCACCCAGCACCACCCCGCTCCACCCAGCCCCATCCCCTGGCCTACGGACTATTGATCTGGGGCCCGCATGGCTTTCCATAAGCATGCATAAACAGCCCTGTCTCCCTTCCTCTTTTGCGCTCTCTTTCTTTTCTCATTCTTTCTTTCTCCCTCTCTCCCTCTCTCTCACACTGTTTTTCCATTTTTCAGTCTCCTGTCCTACTGGTCTTGTGTTAGCGTCTGTAGCTACGTCATAAATCTCTGTCAGCTGACATGTCGGCTAACAAAGAGGCCCTGCACCTCCACGCCCTCTAGACCCAACTGTCCCTTTCTCTGTTTGTCTATAGCAGGACTAATGAATGAGAGAATCCCAAATTAGGAGGTTCTCCCAGACTAAGATTAAAAAGGGAGTGCCTCTATCCAACATACTACCCATTGCCTCCTGTTACATTTACACAGAGTCATCTCCCCCTCCCCTCTGTCGCACAAACACAGGCACGACAACTGCACACACACACACACGTGCGCGCGCGCACACACACACTTCCTCAAAATTGCCCCAGAGGTCTTTTGTCCCTATTCCCTTGACAGCCATTAACCTGAACCCAGTTATATAGAAAGGCATCCTCCATATTTCACATGGTCTCCATCCACCACCTTGTCCCCAGATCACCCCCCCCCCACCCCACCCCACACACACACACACGCACACACACACCCCATGAGAATACAGACACCCTCCAGAAACCTCCCACCTTACACAGAGGCATATCTGTATTTCAGTGATTGTCAGCCTGTGGTTTTGGTTCCAGTCAGGCAGCCCCCCGCCCCCCCCCCCCCCCCCCCCCCCCCCCGGCTCCCTAAATGAGTGGTCCTCCTTCCAGCCGTGTGGTGGGCCGTGCGGTAAGAGGTGGCACTGGCCCCTGGAGGAGAGGTCACCGTGGCAGCTGCCAGCGGGCTCTGGTGTTGGCGGGAGGCTGTGAGGGTCTGTCAGGAGCTAATTGAGTTCCTCCTCCCGCGCTGACTTTGGGGCCAGTGGCTTATCAGGGACATCGCCCGGGGGGCCTCCGGGCAGATCTGCCTCTACTGGGGCATCTGATATCACCATGACCCCCTCCCCTTAGGTAAACAGGCTGGGGGCTTGGATGAGGTTAGCCAACACTATCAAACCATGTTTTTTGGCTTCCCGCAGCGTGAAAAGCACGTTCTAAAATGGTTGTGTCGTTGTAACACTCTGCGGCGCGGCTATTCATCTGACTACACATTTTACATTTTGTCCCATTTTGAGTTGAGCTTCTGGCATAAGCTCTCGAGTTGTGTGATGTGCTCATATGTAAACAGAGTGGTAATGTGAGCAAAATGCCTTGCTGTCGGTCCATTTGCGTGTTTAACACCTCAGTACAGTACTGGCATCAGCACTCTACAGAAGTCACAGCAGGAATACCTACAAATTGGCCCAATTAGTTTCTCCAGGCTCTTTCATGTACCTGTGACAGTGTTCAGAATGTTTAGGCCGTGTTCAGAATGTTTAGGCCGTGTTCAGAATGCCGCTGGCGGCTCAGGCTGAGACGGGAGTCACTGAGACAGGGGGACGAGTGCTCCTACGTTTTTTCTCTCCTCCTAAGGAAGAAGAGCGGAGCGCTGGAGAGGAGCAGGGCTCGGAGATCATTAGGGCAGCTAATCCTGGTCACAGCAGCAGCAGTGGAATGATATTAGGGATCTGAAATGCTGTTAGGAGGGCCAGGTGGAATCAGATTAGAACCAAACTGCGCGGTGTGCTTTTGTGGGCCCATAACCCACCACTCAGCATGAATTTTGATCGGTACAAAGGGAACAAAAGGAGGAGGAAAAGGGAGAGATAGAGAGAGAGTGATATCTTTATCGTGCAGTCTGCAGTATGCAGCCAAGCAGCAGAATTGGAAGGACACTTACTGTACCTGAGAGGAAGACTATGGATTTCCCAACATGCTTGGTTGGTTCAGCGGACCTTATCACTTCCCGTCCGCTCTGGGTTACATCCTATACACGGCTGGTCCATGTGACACACTTCTATTAACACAACTTTAACTATCAGATTATTCATGTTCATTTTTTATTTGGAATAGCAGTAATAGTATTGGGAGATTTATAAGATGTATGTCTTTGACAATATAAATGCTGAAGGAGCTAAGTGCCATAATATGGCTACAGTAATTGTAGAGTAATATTGTTTCACTACACCGTTTCACAAAAGTATTGTTTTGGACTTACACAAAAGACGTTCTAAAATACACAACTTTTTATTTATAAACCAATGCTGGGCGAACTTCTGAGGACAAAGTGGAAAAGCTGAACCGTACCTGGTTTCACAGTTCCTCTTCGAGCGCAGCACAGTGAATGGCAGATGGGTCAAGCTGCCATGGTTGCTAGAATTCCACACAGATAGCTCAATATCTCAATAGTGCAGGAAATTATTGTATTAAATAACTGATTTTATTTACGGCTGGTAGACTAAAACGGAATGTAAAAGAAAGCTGTTTTATTATGAAAAAGTGCAAAAACTGCTTCTCCAGTTGAAGTACCTTTGCGTCATTGCGGCCAGGAGTTAGAATCCTGGTCACAACATACCCACAATGCCTTGGGATCTCAAAGAGCATTGAGCAAAGTTGTCTCAGCGCCACCTCAGGTGTATGGGTGGATGACAGACAGGGATGATTTGTCTTATTGCACTCCAGCAACTTCATGTGGTAATTTGCCATGTGAGCTTGGACGTGGGTGTTTGCTGTGGTGTGCTCTCTCCTTTGTTGTGCAGTTGCCGGCAAAAACGTCCTGGTTGGGTGAGCAGTGTAATAAGAAGCAGAATGGCATTGCAAGATGTGCGTCAGAGGACACGTGTTCGACCCTCCTGAAGCTGCTGTGGGGATGTGATGACGAAAAACATTTGTGAAAATAAGTTATTGTAAGCAATTTCATGGTGATGTCAGCTACCACCTCATGAGCAGAAACACATAATAAGGTCTAATGGTAGGGTTGTGCCAAACGTTGCAGGCAGTCAGATCAAAGAAACTCCTTCAAAATGAACTGTTTTTTGACAAAAATGGAAGCGTGTCATTTTCACATGGTTTTAGTACTGACAGTTTCAGCTGCTTCAGACATTAGCTCCAAACTTGTTTTTGCATTTCAGTTTTGAGATTTTCAGTTCTCCCATTGACTTGTGAAAACCCAAACCCCAGTCATATCTGTCCAGTCTGCTTGGCAAGGGTTTCTAAAAGTCTCATGTTGCTGAAAATCAGTTTTTGAAAATTGAAGCAAAGCACTGAAGTGGGATGTGGGGGAGGGGAGTGTGGTTTTGAATGCGGGCAAGTGTTACCGCTATTCACCACACTTCCACATGAAGACATTCTACATGTTGCACCTTTAATAGCAATTTAAGAAAATATTTGATTCATGTACAATAGGTTCAAACTGTTAGTATTAATTCGATGTCATTAATCAATATAAGCAGCCTAGTTGAAAACATAAGCACAGCTGTAGTATAAAGTGTCATTGCGGAATGAGTTAAGGGGATTCTAGCCGGCACATTTATTATAAATGACCACATAGAGCTGGAGGGGAAACGGTTAAGACACTTATGCAATTATGCTAAGTGTCACCCTGGAGGTGACCTTTGAACTGGGGTTAAACTTACTCTGAATTTGTTAAATAAAAGCTAAATGGAGCCATCCGCGTGCTGCCATTTTAATATATAGCATTTAATAAGCCAAGTGCAGGTGGACCATCACACAGGTGCACAGAGCTACTGTATGTGTAGCCGAGAACATCTAGCAGATCAATAGAAACACCCTTCATTCATACATGTTGATGAATGTCACATTTGTTAAACTGACACATTATGTCTAAAAGCATTAAAGACTGTGGATGTTTTGGGGACTTTTAGCCAGTAGTTTTTGAAGTGGTGCTGAGCAGAACTGGTTCCGTTTTGTGTACTGTGCCATTCAGTTGTGTACTACTTAACCATTTGAGACAATTTGTTACTATCAAAACATTTTATTCATAAACATTTATATCAAATATTTTGGGAGTGCTATTCGTATTATACAGAATGTTACAAATATAATTTCTATCATACAAATTGCATGTGCTTTGTAATTTGATCCACATTGCATCTTTAAGGTGATGGAGATGTTTTGTTTCATTGCCTTGTTATTTTCTCATTATGCTCTTCATTTTGAAGACTACATTCAGCAATCTCTCTAAAATATAAACAAAGTTTTCCTTGGAACCTTCAAAGTAACCTGGCTTTCTTTTACCTGTTATTTCTTTTCCTTTTTTCAACTTTCTTTATAGTTACTGTGGGAAATACTGTAAATTGAGTTCCATGATCCCTAGTAAAAAGGGTGGTTATGGGTTTTATATTGTGTACGTACGCTCTATATTGAAAAAAATCCAGGAGTATTCAGCCAAAGGGCTTATACCACAAGGTCAACGGTTTTAACAGGGAGAATTTTTTATTATTTATTTTAGCAGTTAACCTTTTTGTGAATTTCCAGAGGTGGTGGGCACCTGGAGCTCTGATGAATATACATGACAGTAGGGAGAGAAACCCGGGAATAAGCTTTAATTTGACATGCTGACCCCCATTTCCACGGGCCAAGGAAGCTAGGGTGAGAAAATAAGGTTGACCTGCTGACCCCTGGGCCTGAACCCTGCCGTCACCCACCCTTACAATTAAATCAGCCAGGGAAACCGAGATGTAGCCAGCCTGGCTGGCCCTTTTCCCTCTGGCCCTACTCTCTCCATCCCTGCACTGTATCACTCCGAGATGTCCGGCCAAGTGTTGCTCCAGATAGATCCTGACTACTGGGTTACGAACGGGACACACCACATGTTAACAATGTAAACCATTAGTTAGTAATATGCTAATGGAACTAATATACTGGGCTGTCTAGCAACAGTACTGTTCAACCAGGAGCCCTGGTATCTCCATTTGCATAAGGCACCCGAGGCTCGATTTCATTAATGTGGGTGAGTGGAGAAGACCTTTCACCCTGTCAGTGCTGGCTAATGCAGAGGTGTGTGTGTGACCCCGGCGCAACCCTGATGGGTCACTGTGTCCACACGACCTTTAGAATGCATACTGGGTATCCATCTCTCCAGTCAGCCTGTTAGCCCAGAACAGACCAGCCTGAAGAGACAGCCTGCTCTCCCAGCCCATCTTGTGTGCTGGAGACAAGACAGACATATTTATATCTGTATATATATATATATATATATATATATATATATATATATTTATATAGATATAGATATATATGAAAGTTTGCACTTCCTTCATGGCAGAACAGGCACAACATCAGATGGGAACAAATACTTTTACCAACAACATGGTTGTGGACAACATCTATGGCCTTGTTCTGTCGTGTTAGCGGCTGACTCCAGGTCTGTTCTCTGTGCTGTGTTTGTTGTATCTGATCTGAACTACATGTCCCAGTGTGCCTGGCTGGCAGCCCTCTACTCCAGTGTTGTAGCGTTCTGAGTGTAGTCTGTGCTGAGTGTGTGTGCTGCCCCTGTGTTCTCGCTCTTGCGACTGGTGGAGTGTGTGGCTAATGAGGCGCTTAGCGTCCTCCAGTCCGGTTGGCTGGTTCATGGTGAGGGTTAGCACACACTGGTCTGAGGATGAGAGCGGGAGAGAGATTCCAATGAGAGAAAGCAGCTGAAGTGTCACTGTGTGCTAATATGGAGTGAGGCCTTCTCTTTGGAGCGTGGGAGTCTGAAGTGACCTGTTAAGCCTGCTAATGTTTTTTCTCTCACAAAAATAAATGCTGTGCAGAAAGTCGCTTTCCCTCTATAACGGTCGTAGCGTTATTAAATTAATTTTTTCTTTGTCTTTTGTATCACCAGTCTGAAACTATTAATGTCTGCGATGAGAAAAGCTACACTAATGGCTCCGTGTCTCTCTCCTCCCCCTCCCCCACATTCTCCAGGCTGCTGAATAGAATGGCCGCTGATGACCGGCACCTTCCCTCCAGCTGCGGGTCCTACATCAAGACAGAGCCGTCCAGTCCCTCCTCAGTCATCGACACGGTCAGCCACCACAGCCCCAGCGGCAACTCGGACGCCAGCGGCGGCTATGTCAGCGCCATGAACAGCCACTCTAACGGCCTGGACTCCCCCCCCATGTTCACGCCCGGCGGGCTGGGCGCCGCCGCCTGCCGCAAGCGCTACGATGACTGCTCCAGCGCCATCATGGAGGACTCGCCCATTAAGTGCGAATACATGTTGAACTCCATCCCCAAGAGGCTGTGCCTGGTCTGTGGAGATATAGCGTCTGGGTATCACTATGGCGTGGCCTCCTGTGAGGCCTGCAAAGCCTTCTTTAAAAGGACGATACAAGGTATTCCCCCCCCACCCCCCCGCAGACACACAGACACACTCAGTACAAGGGACCCGCTTCGCACGCGGACACAACAACACACTCCCTCCCCCTCCTACCGCACGCGGCGTTTTATGTGTCCTGCGTCTTCTGTTGTCCTCCGAGCGCCATCACCTGCTGCCCCGCGTCGCTCTGTTCTTAAAAGGAGCGCGCGGCGTGGCGACTGGCTCACCGACGGCCACGTCCCTTGTCTCCCGGGGGCGAAGGGGTGTGTCTGTGAGGCCCGTGCCTCCTGCTGAGCCGCCATCGATAGGCCGCGTGGCTGTGACACTCAGGGTGACCTCATAGCGAGGGGCGATCACATGCGGCGCGGCAGAGGCAACGTGTGTCCACGGGGTCGCTCGCACAGCGGCCATATCCCGCCCCCGTGACATCATCAGCTGGGGTCAGGGTCGACGGGGGTGGGGGCGGGCTAGTGGTTGTAACGTCGTCATCGGGGGTCAGGTTTGGTGGGGAGGGGTTGTCCTGTGTGCTCAGATACCTGTGGGGGATCCAAAGCAGGAGGTTGATTATATCTGTCGTGCGCGTTTGTGTGTGCGTGCGTGTGCGTGCGTGCGTGCGTGCCCGGGGAATACGGCGTGAGTGCCGATCTGCGAGACGTGATGTATCATAGGTTCCCATTAGACAGGCAGTGACAGGCCCCCCACTATGTGTCTCTCTGTGTGCTCTGCCCCAGATTAATCAGAGGGACGCTCACTGCTGACGGAGATATTATGGAGCCAGAGAACATCACTGTTCAACATGTACAGCTGCCCCTGCCTGCTTATGACTGGGAGATATGATAAGGAATACTACACAAGACACATTATTTCAATATTTAGCTATTATAATAGCATGTAAAATTTATGTTGCCAGGAGTTAAATTCATATATATGTACAGCTCTGGAAATATTTAAGAGACCACTGCACCTTTTTCTTTCCTTTCCAAAAAAGTTGAAAAGGAAAGTTTTGAGAGAGGAACAGAAGCGTTCAATTTGCAGTGGTCTCTTAATTTTAACCCTTCTGTTCCTCACTCAACACCTTCCTATCCAACTTTTTTGGAAAGGAAAGAAAAAGGTGCATAATTTTTTCCAGAGCTGTATATATATTTGTGGATATTGTTTATTTAATTTTTTGTTAAATGTTCCTCAAAAATGTTTTGGAGGATTAACGGTCTGAGAAAAAATATACCCCTAAAAATTCCATTATTATGGCCAGGTTATTGAGTGCAGACTCTCTGGTAGCTGTTGATTTTGGACATCCCAAATCCTATCAGCTTTAAACAGTCTATGTACTGTACCTTTGCATGCAAACAAAAGCATTAGGCCAAATCCTGCTGTTTACCATGCTGCCATCAGCGATCCTGTCTATTGACAAAAGATGAACATTTTCTCTCAAGTAACATAACTACGCTTTTGTTCCCTCGCTACAAAACATTGATGGCGACACACAATAGAAAAGAAAAGAGCAATCTAGGAAAGAAAGAGACGTCTTAAGTGGTGCAATGGCCCAAACAATTAAGAGGGAGGTACATGAAAAGGAAAATGGAAAGAGTTCTCTTTTTTCCTCCCTCACTTTGCATTGTCGATTTGAAATCCCTCTCTTTCTCTTCTTGGAGGGCTGCCTGTAATGGAGCTAATCTGCCGTCGTTTGTCCGAGCCACAGGAGTTTTGTCAATAACAATCAGCGTTTGGAAAGTGTAATTAAGGCCAAGGCTTTTCATTAGGAGGAAGGGAGGGGGTTGTCTCCTGGGAAAGCAGGGCCAATTAGAAACTCAGGCACGCGTCGCACGCCGGGTAATTTCAGGGAAAGGAGGGGAGAAAAAAACCCAGGACTTCTTTAGATTGGCGAGGGACCCGACTGCTCTTTTGGTGCAGGAGAAGAGAGGCTTAATGGCATAATAATCAGACTGGAGTACCAGTCCAGGCAGAACAGGACATGTAAGAGGACAATGGGACATTTTAGGAGGAAGACAAGGAAGGGGTGAAATCCTCCGAAAAAATGAAAAAGCCCACAAGAATGCTGAAGGAAGAATAGAGAGACGGTGGTAAATAGGGACCCTTTGGAAGAACAAGGGGATGGAGTGGATAAGACCTGATTAATTAAAGAAATAATGAGTCTGTCTGCAGAGAGTGGAGGGTGTGAGATGATGGCCCTTAATGAGAACAACTGAAGACGTGTCTTTTACACTCATTCATCACATTGCTTTTAAGCAATAACACTAAAGCTAATGGACTTTTTCCCTTGACACCTTCACACACACTGAAATGAATTTACATTTTTTAGAACAACTTAAGACTATATTTACCAGACCGTTGACTTTGACTATTTTAGAAAAATCTCTGTTTCTTTACCTGCTGTAGTATTCCTAAATTCGTAGTGTTTCCAATGCGTCATTTCTTGTCCTCTTCTTTTTTATGCTGTGAAAGAGTCCTGATGACAATGGCACATCCATCTTCTGTCTCCTATTAATCCATTGAAATCACCCTGAGGTTACAGAGAGATAGTTACATTAGTCAAGCCCAAGCCCAAATCAAAGTCAACCTAGACCACCGTCCATCCCGGAAATACTCCTTTGCTTATAGCGGCCTAATCACAGCCTGCCCCACTCCTTGTCTGTCCTGCTAATCATAAATCTATTATTTAACCTTATTATTTTCTCATTTTAAATTGAAGTGTAAAATTGCTTGAAAATCAAGTGAACTCAGTGGCCCTTTTTTATATGAAGTAATAGACCTTGACAGTAAGCCTGTAAAAGTCTGTTTAGATTTTGATGAGAAATACCTGCCATTTTACTGTAATTTACTTACAGGACCTGACTTTCCCCTCGCTGCCCTGGTACAGGTCCTGAAAAGCCATAAAATTAATTGAGACAGATTAATATTTAGAGAATTTTTTTAAATTACTGTTCTTTACTGCTTTGATCTGCATGTTATTTGTTCGATACTGTAACCTTTGAAATCAGAGATAAACTCAGTTCTCTGGTTCATGGTATATATTCAGCATATGAACCCCTCCAATAATTCACTGAATGAATTATGTACATAAGGAGCACATGCTATAAATAATTACTACTCAAGTAATCAGTACTTTTTTAAAGGCCTAGTGCAGTCAACTTTTTTATTTTACATTTTTTTAGACTTTATCCAAACAAAATTACACAAAGAAATTGTGAAAATGATGGTAATGTCCTTTTTATGTATAGTTGAATTTCTAGAATTTCAGCTTGTTTCTCTCAGATAGAACGTCTAGACGACTTGGTAGAATCACAAAAATGTATGTGATTGTAATAGAGCAATATTTTTTTTATCTAGATTCTAGACCATACTTATGGGCCGATCAGGTCTGTGTATTTAAATTTATATGAAAATGCTTTCCAATGCCCAGAAGACCAGAGCATTTTTTTGTCATTAAATAAACATATGTGACATAATCTTCTACCACATACTCTTAGCTTGTGTTATAAATGTGTGATTCGCTCCTTTCTAATTGTTCCCATTAAAGAAAGCAACAAAGTGATTTATTTGACTCTAAGTACTGTAAAAAAAAACAATCCTTGTAAAATAAAATTACAAGGATTGAGTGGGGACACACATTTTTCAATTTTTTTTTTCTTTTAGGACCCACTGTAATTTGAGTGTAAAGGAGAGAGTATGCACATGGTCTCAGGCAGTTATATTTCATCTGTGCCCTGTGCTGTGGAGGAAGTCCCATATCAACATGAGTGTTCTGTGGGACAGCTAGGGACCAGGGTCATCTCTGCAGTGTTTGTCTGGCAGGAGGGCAGGCAGGCAGTATACCATATCATATACACCTGCCAACGCCGCAATCACATTACATGTTCACAGTAATAACGTGTCATGTTCAATACAATGTGAGGTTTCATCTATTTCAAGAATCAACCCTCCAGATTTCCTAAAACTATAAGGAAAAATATATTGAACATTAAAGTGTAGTTTTCTAGACATACTAAACATTGGTAGAAAGGTGCCAAAATATTGGAGTTGAAGCCGTAGCATACAGAACCAACCACAGCGGTGTGACATCCTATAGATTCCAGAGACTGCTACTCTGACTGGCTCCTGGGATCAGATGGGAAATAGATGGGCTTAATATAGTTGGTTGTGCTATGATGAGACAACAGTAACAGAGACTATCTGAGCATTTCTCACACATTTATTTACCCCAATTCCAAATAGTTGAGGTGAATTAGCATGAACAATTCTAACCCAGATATAAAGGAGGAATTTCTAATTATTTAATATATCTGGGGACACACCACTTGATCTGTCCAATAACGTTAACATAATTGCATAAGTTGTTAAAGGGGTTTGGAGTAGGAACGCTACTGGAATATTATATAGCTCTGTGTCTCTATTTTCTTTCTCTCTCTCACTTGTCTTTCTTTTTCCTTTTTCTCTTTGTCTTTATTACTCTGTTTTTATCTCTTTCTCTCTTTCTAAAAACTGTATGCAGTTACACAGGATAATACTGTATGTTAGTCTATATTGAAGTCATTTAGGTTAATCCTTCTTAATGCAGAATGAACAGTATACATTAAATAGATAACAGTTGAATAGATAACTTGGCTTTGTGTTCGATAAAGAAAATAATCCAAGCTTAAGAAAACAAAACAAAAAAAAACATCAACGATAAAAGACTTGTGTCTGTCTTGTGTCTCAGTTGTGCCTTTGAGTGTGTTTTTCTGTTTTTCCATTCATGGTGGACAAGGAATGATTCTAAATCAGGACCTCAAGCTGCTACCTATCATTTTGAAACCCTTTATTGAAAACCTTGAGTACAGTAAAATATAGGGAATCGGACACGAGGAGAATGCCATCGTATGTCCTACCCTCCCTTTCTATTGCTAATGCTCCCATAAAGGCAGAAACAGCTCTTTTATTGTGTAGCAATGAAACTCTTTTTCATTGTGTTGTCCCGGAATCAGACGCCGTAGCCTTGGACCTGAATTATGTATAAGCCTCTTGCCTATATTCTATGTAAATAGTCAACAATGGCAACATTGGTAACAACAGGTTTGGGGTTGCTGGAGCATTATGTAAAGTGGCTTGGGGGCCGTGTGTTCCGCTCTCCCCCCTGCTATTGAGCCAGCAGGCGGCTGAGCGTCCGGCCCGTCGGAGGGACCCCAGGAAGGGAAGGGGGCGCAGGCTGGATGGCTGGCTGCTCCAGGGGCCTGGAGGGGACATGCTTGGAATTAATGAGACCAATTTAGCAGGGGGCCAGGGTGGCATCTGTGAAGGGGTCCATGAGGAGTACCGGAGGTCTCCTTTACTCCCACCTTCACTCCCTCGCTCCCTCCCTCCCTGCCTCCCTCACTCCTCACCCCCAGTGCATGAAGTTACCTTGTTCCCTGGAGGACACCTGCCCTCACCTCAGACACAAAACTAATGGATTGTTGCACAGGAGATGATTTAACAAATGCTGATGCCCAATGTCTGCACAAACTGATTTATTATAGACCGTAGAATACTGTGTGACCTACGCTATCCTGTACAATGGAAAAGACAATGACAATGCCCTAAGATGTGTGTTTGTCGTTATGCTTAATTTTCTAATGATGAAAAGGAGAGAAAAAAGAGAAAAACATTTTACCTTTTGCTTTCCTTTTGCCTATGACTCAATATGCACTGCCGAAGAGTGATCAGGTTAAGGTTAACCCATGTGTATTATTTTTTTTAGGCAACATTGAATACAGCTGTCCCGCCACAAATGAGTGTGAGATCACAAAACGGAGACGCAAGTCATGTCAAGCCTGTCGCTTTATGAAGTGTCTCAAAGTGGGGATGCTTAAAGAAGGTAAGGAAATCTCTGTCACATGTTTCTTCTGTCTGCCTGTGTTTTATTTCCTGTCTGTTTATTGTGGTATCTTAGTCATGTTACTTAAAATACTCTAAGCATTCACAATGCAGTGGCACCATTCACAATGCAGCGGCACCATTCGCAATGCAGTGGCACCATCCACAATGCACTGGCACCATTCACAATGCAGCGGCACCATTCACAATGCAGTGGCACCATCCACAATGCACTGGCACCATTCACAATGCAGCGGCACCATTCACAATGCAGCGGCACCATTCACAATGCAGTGGCACCATCCACAATGCATTGGCACCATTCATAATGCACTGGCACCATTCACAATGCACTGGCACAATTCACAGTGCAGTGGCACCATTCACTACGCAGTGGCACATTTCATAGTGCAGTGACACCATTCACAGTGCAGTGGCACCATTCATGTATGTTGGATATAACCATGGGGCCCATCAGATGATGACCCCTGGGAGGGCTGGTCTAGCAACCGTGACTGTGCCCATGCCAGACCAAGGTGAGGGATGTTGGCTGCAGTCTGCTGGGCCTTCAGCCATGGCCAAAGAACTAATCTGAGCTCTCCTGCCCTGTTCTGTCCTCCCTATAACAACACAGCAGTAAATAATGTGCATTTGAGCTGAGGAAAGAAATATGCAGAATAGTTGGACCCTGCTGTCTGAGTAATAGACATGTAACAGTATTCTGACTGTAGGGCTGGGGCTGTGGTCCCTGGGCTGGGTCCCTGAGCTGGGTCCCTGAGCACACACTCAGACCAGTCTCAGCTCTCCTTGGCATATTGATCCGCTAAATGTTTTCCGAACGTCTCAGCTCTCTTCCTGTGGATGGTTTTTTAAAGTCACGCCAACTGGGAATTCAGTGACAATTAAACATGCTGCCAATGGATTTCTCAGGCTCGGTTTCTTCCCTCTACGAGGCCCCCTGAGACCCCAGGCCGGGCTGCTCTTACTGGGGGAGGTCCCCGGCCCCCAGCCTACTGCCTACTGTACCTGACCACATTACTGCTGCTTTATTCCCCTCCTCACCCTCACTTGTTAGTTTCCCCAAACAGACCAAACATAATGAGAGCGGCGTGGCTGGGGAATGAAGGGGCATTTATTTAGCGGCCCGCTGGGAAGGGCTCTTTAAGGAAACATGTTTTTTATTTCTTGCTTCCCGTGAGCGCTGGTGAGAATAGGTCAAGTGGTGCTTATGTTTGACTAAACATGATTATCCTTCCACTCATACATGAAGAAAAGGCTCCGAAGGAGATATTCTCTATTACTGGCAGGAAAACACAACGTGATGAGTCATTTTACACATCAAACACTCCATAGCAGACGCCAAATGAGTAATCCTGAAAAGATGTTGTTAGCTAAATGTGAGCCGTTTTCAACATTCTTTTCATAATCTTTACCCATCAGCATGATACTTCACCCGAGCCCCCTACTCCATTCATTTACCAGGGAATGGCATCTATACAATGCTTTGGTAAAGTATTCAGACCCCTTTACTTTTGCCACATTTTTTTGTGTAATAGACTTAATTCATAATTGAATAAATATATATTTTGTCCATCAAACTACACATAGTACCCCAAATGTTTTTAGAAATGTGTACCAATTTATTGAAAATGAAAAAAATGAAATATCCTATGTAGGGTATTGTGTACATTGATAGATAAAGCATTTTCTTTATCAATTATGAATCAAATCTATATTACGCAAGAAAGTGTGTAAAAAATGAAGGGGTCTGAAAACTTTCCAAAGTCTCTGTAGACAGCTAGTACATCCTATCCCATTTTGTAAAGATTTCAAGTCTCTAACTCGAGCCACAGAGCAGTCTAGATCTCAGCTTGGTAACAGAATCTCCTTACTGCATGCAGCCAGATAAAGGGCCTGTAACACAGAGTAATCACATTACTATCCGATAAAGAATGAATGCCAATATATCATGTGAAAGAATAAGAGACTGCACAATAGCTAGCGATGGCCATAAAGTCATGGACAGTGTTGGGTCAAAGTAGGAGAGCGTATAGACTGTGAATAGCACCAATATACAGGAGGAGACTTACCCCAGCTCTCTAATGCGTTCTTCTGTATGTTCAGCATTATGGAGCCTGGTTTTTACACTGGGTTTTGCCACATATTACAATGGAAGGTGAGATTTCCATGTAAAGTTCTGGGGAAACCAGGGTGCCTGTCTATCACGTCCCCTCTCCCAGCGCCATCGAGGCTTCTCAAACACAATCAAAAGCAGTAAACACATTCTCCCAATTAGGAGAAATTTGTTATATGCACACGGCACAGTATCTTCTCCTTAAAACAAGGTCAGGCCTCTCTTGAGGGTGTACATGAGTGTAACACCAATGACCCTGGTCACGGAGACAGGAGGGACAGGAGGAGACACCGGTCTAAGCTCTACGAAGCCGCCGGCTCAACGCCATGTTCATTCTCAGGGTCTAGAGATGGTCAGCACTGCATGTGACTGAAGCTACCACACTGGAGTTCATTACTGCAGAAAGGTCATCCACTCAATGGAAAAAAAAACACCTAATTATAACTTTACAGCTCTAGCTGTCAAGTGCTGTATGGAAATACATTACATTCAAACACAACACACTCAACATACCTTTAATATGACTGAATTTGTAGACAGGGAGATCTTGGGAGCGCAACGGAATAACTTTACCTCTGTGTCTATCTTACAATTGTTTAGTTGATACCCATGTTGAGGTTTTACATGTCCAGGTTTTACCCTAACCCCACTGATTAAGAGGGTACTTGGTTAGGAATTAGTGCGTGTACAGTATGTGGTACATTGGAAAAGGCTCCAGTTTATCCCTGTCGACGTCTTCAGGGAAGTGTAAGGGAAGTGATCTCCAAAGATCAGCAATCCGTTTAAAGGGGATTTGCCAGAGACTTGAGTTGAATCGGTCTACTTTCCCCCGACTGTATGAAAGAGGAAGTGATCAATAGAAGAATCAAATGTCAGAGGCTACAGGTTTTTTCCTCTGATCAATGGAGGGGGTCAGAGCTGAGAGAGGAAGAATAAGGAACAGATACTATTGAGAGATTACATTGACATAATTCAGTGGTAGGTGCCCTCGGCTCCCTCACACACATGCATGTATTTCTCACACCCACGTCACACACACACACACACACACACACACACACACACACACACTCCCATGCTACTGTGCTGTAATGGGCTCTATCCTGTTATGTTCTCTGGGCTGACAGGTGAGAGCATTACAGCAGACAGGAACATGTGTTTTAAAGGAGCAAGGGGAAATGGGCTGATACACCTCTCTGTGTGTTACTCTTATAAGGGCAACACACCATAGAATAACCATGTCTCACAGCAACACCTCTATCATCTTCACTAAAAACACACAGAAGACACACTGCACTTCGAAATATATTCATGCAAACACACAGAGTGCCAGTCCTATGTGTGGGTTCTCACCTTAGTAGGAAATATACACTAGATGGTCATGTGCTTTGTGCTTCTGGAATTCGGGAAATCAGTTGTTTGGCACCGTAATCACCAAGCAGACGAGTGAACGTGTTTTCCACATGGTGTAGATTGGCCTTTAAATGAAGCCTGCACCTTGAGTGAGGCATTATCCCGGCGTGATGTTACCGCGGCAGGGTTGGATTGTTCCACCACCGGACAGGCAGGTGGGCGAGCCATGTGGTGAGAGCAAACGTAGGCCTCGGGGGTAATCAGACCGGGCCAATCAGCGGATAGGGACAGGGGGCCGACGTGTGGCCATTTTTCCAATGCCCTCGCTCATCACCACTCGTGATTAAAAATGCTGCAACACGCTTACAAGCATGCAAAGCTGGCAACGGGGGCTCTTTGAAATAGTGCTGACGGGGGTTTAGTGGGCGGCTGCCTTGAAAGGCAAGGTTCACCGTGCCTGGCCATGTGGCCTTCTGATTTTCCCAGCTAAAATAGGGTCTGCCTAAGCCCCCCTTGGCACTGCCAACCATCCCAGACATCCTGACACTTTCCCCGGGGAGAGACACCCAGAACAGGTGAGGGGCTCAAAATAAGGGCCCGAGCCCCGGCTGGCCACACAAAGTGAGTGAAGACAGTCCCTTTTGTGCGAGTGTGCTCTGAGGGGGATTATTATTGTTTTTGGAGAGAAAGAGGAGCCCCAGGTCAGCTGGCCCCAGACCCCCGCCCTGAGCCCGCTGCTAATCCGCGCGCAAATGCCAGCCGCATTGGCCGAAAGCCCTCTGCCCTGCACCCTGCTTTGAAGAGCTGACACCCGAGCTGGCGGGCCGCTACCGGCCTCCCTTTACCCGCTGGTCGGTTGATGGCCGTAAAACAGAGGTGTCTGGTGATGAGGCGGGACTCAGCCCTCCTTCACATTCGATGACATGCAAGCCCTGTTTATACCTGCCTGACATGCATTCTTCATCCGTATTATGTCTGGTTAAGCATACTAGATCTGAGCACGGCCAGATTGCAACGTGTCCCTTAATCATCGGCACCTGTCTAAAAATGTGTGCACGCTCAGAATGTGGACAAGCGGAAGGCATGCGTGAGCCAGGTATACTGAGTCACGTGGTAGAAATGAACCAGCCACAAAACCAACAGTCCGAAGCTTGGTCGATGGCTGTCGAAGTCACGCAGGCGTGACACAGGCCTCTGACTTTTTCCAAGAGGAGATAGACACGTGACTGCTCTACTTCCCTCTCCCTCTCTGACACTCTCCCCCACTCTCCCTAACTCTCACGGTCTCCCCCACACTCCCTGCATGGCCCTCTTTGACAGTCAAATGAGACAGGTTAGCGCCAAGCTTTAATTCCTGTCAGCATCTGTTAATTATTGCCGGGACTGTTCTAATTAAAAGAGGCACCCATGTACCTCGGACTCCTTGTCAGCGTGGACACTCTGGCTGACACACAGCCCAGCGAAGCCCTGTGAAGCCCAGTGAAGCCCCACGCACTGCGGGACAGCTCGTGGTGCAAGCAGTTCAACTGTTGGGCTAACTGAATGAACAACAGAGACAAAGCGCAGTATGAAAATGCATTAAAATAAATTTGGCATAGCCTGGTCTCAGAGGAACAATCTTAAGAGCTAGATGATGGAATGGCAGGTAGCCAGCTCTGTGGGGGGCAACTGGCACTGAGACCCCACCCCCCAACTGGGAAACCTGAGTTCAATGATGGGCCTCAAACAGGTTCTGTGGGAGGGGGTCAGAAATTGTAAGAAACCAAGCCAGAGAGGGATAAGGGGAAGTTGGCAGAGTTATGTCCCTAGATTTATGCCCATTGGTTGAGAGATGGCGCTGTGATCATCAGAGTCCATCCATAGGTTAACCAGCGGGCTTGATGTGCATTATTGTGCTTTGCTCACGGGCCAATTGTGATCTGTGACTAACATTCCGCACATTGCTAATTGATATTGAAAAGCAGTGGCATGACGCTGTGATCTTGAAAAGAACGGTGTCAACATCAGGTTCCCAATGGGCCATATAGGAAGCAGATACACTGTAGTGTTTTGCCTGCTGGGTGATGTGAGGGTGAGCAAGCCATTCAGTCTCTCAGGAGAGCCCAAAGAAACCTTACAATGTGGTAACATCACAATCCATTCTTACAGTACCATTGAATTGTAATTTTCCCAAGAACTTAAACCTGCAATTACTGACTTGGTGACATCGGAATCCGGCTTGTCATGGGTTCATACTTCAGGCCTCGTCCCTGAATAGATTTACTGGTCAACTATTCCTTGTTAGGTTTTTTTTTCACATGATATATGTGAAGGATGTAAATTGCAAAATGAGGAATTAGTGAGTTTCACTGAAATGTGGCAGCCATCTGATGATCCCCCCAGTGTTTGCTGGGAAGGATGGGTCTCTGCTGGGAATTGTGGGTAATTAGGTTAGTGGGTTGTCAGTGTCAGGAAATTGAAAGACAATCCTAATCAGATTTGTGTTTCTAGGGAATCAAATAATTTATATAAGTAGAATAAAATCTCCTTATTCTATTCCTACAAGATAATACAATTTGCTGTAGCCACCCATGCATACAGCCTAGCTTGGGGAGAATGGGGGTTCTCAGTGGAAGGGGTGAAAATGACTGTTTTCATAATCCATCTTTCCAGTCCTTTCTACGGAATGATTACATTCCTTGCCTACTACGTCATCTCCTTTTTTCTCCCCATTCAGCCCCACTGTCTGTCCCCTTCTTCGACCTCTAATAACCATACATGGGACGTCCAAACTCATCCTCCATTAGCCTCATTTGCAGTGGCCACGCGACGCCCAGCTCTCTGACACCATCTCTGCTGTTATAAAGTGATAAAATCATCAAGCAAGTGCTCTTCCTCTGAATGATTTTAGCAGAGGAGACTTGGTGCTCTGACAAATGAGCCCCTCCCCCACTTTCTCCTCCTCTTCCACCAGCTAGACCGTACATACAGAATAATGCCTCCGATCTGGTTTAACATCTATTTATTTAAAGGGTCATGGTTATACATAATGAAGAAACAGATAGACATTTGCTGTACAGGGTCACGATCCATCAGGCTCATTCAGCTGTTTGCGTAACAGCGTCTATGTGCAGCCCTTAAAGGTTGGAGCCAATATACATACATGTTTGCATACCATTAAATCAAATCAACAAACGCCATCCTGTATCACACATAGTTTGACTCTGTCCAAAAATAATAGAATAGAAAAAGACAATCCAAATGGAAACACCCTTATCAAATAATGAGATAATAAATAACTTATGTTATGATGAGGTTGCTGACATTTACAGTATCAGTGCCAGGACCTGCTCCTCTATGAGTGGCAGAGGATGATAAGACAGCATGCCTGTCCCGTCAAAGAGGCCTGAAATGAGGAGGTTTTATTGGAATGCTCCCCTGTATCTATCCGTGTCACACGTCTGGGAGACACTGTGTGGATAGGGTCGTCTGTTTATTCTTACAAAAGCTACATGGCTTCAGTACAGAAGCCCCCTAGACAGCTGAGCTCGCAGATACCTGCCTGGTCGTTCATTAGTATGCCGTCCGCCTCGCCCAAAAAGCTAAATAATTAGAGGGCCAGTCTGTGAGATCATTGACCCTGCGTTAAATATTCATATGTTTAGAGCTCCTCCAGGCTCAGCTGTGTCACAGTAGACCGGCCAGGCATGGGCCACATATGGGAACGTAGCACCGGCCGCCAGTACCCCTGACACTGATGCTCTGGCACTCTCATTACTCTCATTACTCTCACCATACAGACAACCCAGCAGAGCCCTCACACCTCTGCTTCCTCAGGCTTTTGCGTGAATTGCTTTCTTGTGTAACAAGAGTGAAAGTTTTGATTCTGATCGTGTCAAAGTACGAGAAAGGGGAGCCTGTTGTTTTCTTTAAGCGGGCATTAAAAACTTGAATGAGGCGTGCGAACGTGTTTAGAAGTAATAACATCAAAATCACCTGAAGTTCTCTACATAGTTGTTTTGATCTTCCTTAAATGGAATTTGGCCATTAACCATACATGGTCACATGCCCCACCCCTTCTGTTTATTTATAGCTGGCCGTGGCTAATGTTAACTGATTTATGTAATGCTGGAGCCCCTGAGTGTTCCAGTTATCTAAGTCACTGCCTGTCAGTACAGCTGCATCATTGTGGACCGAGGTTTGAATTTGGTCGCGCCATACCGTCAGTTCCCAGGGGTTTAACAGAGGGCAGTGCAAATTGGCGACTATTTCCTTATTGAGTGAACAGTATGATAAGAAGCAGAACGGCTCGAAGAGATCTACATCGAACGACATGTCTTGAACTCCGACTCTCCTAAATCTACCATGGAAGCTTTGCGACGAGGCAAGGCCATAATCATGAATAGGACATAACAGAAATGGGCTGGGAGAAAAATATATGGGGTGAAAAAAACGAAAGAGAACCTACCCACTGATTACCGTTTATTTTGGTCCCAAGATATTACTGAAGGTTAGGATACATCTAACATGAAGTTTTAAAGTCGTGAACTATTTCTTTAACACTGTAAAATGGTTTGGTAATGGTTGTATTTTAATTCTTAACATTCTGTGTTGTAGAATGGTCCATTTCTATGTGCTACTCAGAGGTCTTCTTGGTTCTTGTCATGTGTCAGGGGTGCGTCTGGATCGCGTGCGAGGGGGTCGACAGAAGTACAAGAGGAGGATGGATGCGGAGAACACAGCGTACCTAGGCCTCACTCTCCCCCCTCCTGCCAAAAAGCCCCGTGAGTATTGCTGTCTCACTGTATACCCCCCCCCCCCACACACACACACACACACACACACACACACAGTGTTTTACCAGCCCACACCTCAGGTAAAGCAAACAGAAGGTTATTCATGCTTCCCTGTTGTCTGAAATAGCTGTATTTCCATGGTTCAGAAGTATTAGAGAATACAGACAAGAAAAGCATTGTTCTGCACAGTTCACGGTAATAGACTTAAGGCACTAAAGCCACATTAAACTGTAACTAGGTTCTCAGGGATAGCAGTCCCAGTAACTCCCTATCCCATAATGTTGCGACGTTTCAGGATAATTTATTTTCCCTGCCAACCATATTCATGTGTTTACGTTTTGGAGGAAGACAAATGAAAACATATCATGCTGCTACATCCCAATTTTACTTTTCGGAGAGAGGACCTGTTTTTGCGTGTCATTTATTTGACCTTCGTTGCATTGACCAACTCCGCTTCCTCCTCAGTCACAAAGATAGTGTCCCACCTGCTAGTGGCTGAACCGGAGAAGATCTACGCCATGCCCGACCCCACCATGCCGGAGAGTGACATCAAAGCCCTGACCACGCTGTGTGACCTGGCTGACCGTGAGCTGGTGGTCATCATTGGTTGGGCCAAGCATATCCCAGGTACGCCCAACTATCTCCAGCCCACTGCACCATCTGGACATACACCGCGGACACATATGTTATCCTTTGGTCATGATGGACTATAAGATTCTGTGTAGTGTTGGATACAGGACCAGTACAATCTGATTAGTTCTTGCTAGTCAACTTAATGAACCCCATGGTCTACATCATCCCTCTGCCTGTCTCTGTTCCCAATGGTCACACACATTCTGACTCACATTCAGACACACATTCAAACACACATACACAAACAGATAATTAACATCGGCTGACCACTTGAATCTAGGGGCACAAATGGGGACAACTTTCAAGGAATCAAATCAATAGAGTACAGCTAAAATCCCTATTGTGAACAGGGAGCGGACAGCCCTGGTGACAAAATGCCATAATCAATCCATCAATCAATCAAATTTATTTATAAAGCCATTTTTACATCAGCAGTTGTCGCGAAGTGCTTTTACAAAACACCCAGGCATGATCATACAGATATCTAGAGCACAGGATACCATCAATTATCTCACCCCACTTGCATAAAGGCTAGGTTAAGCCTATCTTATTAGGATGAAATAAGCAACATGATCTGACAGTGATGATAGATTTTGGTATTATTTGGTCAGATATTTATTTGGTGCTGAGGCAAGATATTTAGACATGCATACATACATGCACACAAACATAGACTTTTTGCAGTGTGAGAGCTGTAGCTGGGCAGTCCTGCTCCAGTATTTCTCAGACAAGGGGAGCTGTATTAATCAGGCAGAGATCTATTAAGCAGATTATCTCTTTCCCATCCAAACTGTTCCGTACAGCCCACTGTGAGCAGTGCATTGTCAGCAGGGCAAGAGTTTAACCAAGGAGCTTACCCAGGACTGGATCACACTGACCCAATAACACTGTTCCATCCTCTCTGTCTGGCCCAAACAACCAGCCAGGAACACTACACCATCGCTGGTTAGAATATACAGTACGTTTTACCACTGGCAACTTGGAACTGATGATGTCACTGCAGAAGTACACTGTCCCTACATCATTTAAAATCTATTATAGTGCCTGGACACTGTTGTACTGTATTGTCAACTGTATGTGATGCTCCTTGGGCCCTTGTAGCCACTGTTCACAATTAGTAATGTCAGTATGCTTAGCTAACTAGACTGCTCTGTTTGTCTAAGCTTAAGTGCTGTGTTAATATGATTATCATAACCTGCATAACCTGCCGTGGATACTTCAGTAATCTTTATTGGCTTTGCCATGCCAGGCTTGACACAATGCTTGTCATTCTGAATGACTTACTTCCTAATGATCGTTTAACCCAAAACCCAACTGAAGCCACTCTGGCATTTCTAAATGTGTGCAAGTGCTTGGCTTTTCATGGTTCTACATGAAACCAGTACAATCTGCAGAAAGATGATGACATCTATGTAGATTATTCTCATCTGCCTGTATACACACACATACACAAACTCATGCATAAACACATTGGCACATACAAACACACACACACATACACACACCCACACACACACACACGAGCAGACAAACACAGACAAATACATACAGTACTCATACAGTTGACACACACACACACACTTTTACACCATACCTATTGTTTATATTTACCTGACTAGTCACATCAAAGCTTTTAAGTACTGCATTAATGTGATTATCATAAACTGCATTGTACTGTGGATACTTCAGTAATCTTTATTGGCTTTGCCATGCCAGGCTTGACACAATGCTCATCATTCTGAATGACTTACTTCCTAATGATCGTTTAACCCGAAACACAACCCAGGCCACGCCGGCATTTCTAAATGTCTGCAAGTGCTTGGCTTTGCGTAGTTCTACTGGTGACCTGTACAGTCTGCTGAAAGATGAAATAAATGAAGTCCATTATTCTCATCTGCCTGTATATACACAGACATACAGGGGGTGGACAAAATAATGGAAACACTACAGGTAAAAGGACTGTTATTTTGTTAAGTTACTGTATCACAATCACAAACACAGCTGTAGAGGTCACATTATGTTGATTGCCAGTTAGCAGTACATGTGTGTCAGATTAAGCAAAATGAGGCATCTAACAGGGTCACAAAGACGCCAAATACAGTAGTCAGTGCCCAAATTGCAGTTGCATTGGTCAACAGCTAAATTATTCAGTGAAGGAGCACAAATCCTGGACCCCTGAGCAATGGAAAAACGTAATATGGTCTGATGAGTCATCTTTCACCCTATTTCCTACATCCGGTCGAGGTTAAGTTTGGAGAAAGCCAAAGGTGGCCTTCAGTCCACTATGTCTGCTGCCAATTGTTCCATAACGGTATGGGCAGCCATCTTGTGGGAGTCATTGGGTCTGATGATAACTCTGCATGGTTGTATAACGGCCAAGGAATATGAGGCCATTTTACTGGACTAGGTTCACCCTGTGGTGCAAACACTGTTCCCACATGATGTTCCAATATTCCAGGATGATAATGCCCCCATAGACACTGATAAACAAAATTTAGAATGGTTTTATGAACACCAAGAGTGGTTTTATGAACATCTCCCATGGTCTCCCCAATCACCAGATGTGAACATCATTGAACTTTATGGGAAGTGCTGGAGCGCAGAGGGCAAAGTAGATTTCCACCTTCTTCATCCGTCAAAGAACTAGAGGCTTTTCCTCTTGAAGAATGGTTCAATATCCCACTAAACAAATTTCAGGACTTGTATGACAGCATTCCAAGAAGGATTGGCGCTATTCTGAAGTCAAAGGATGGTCCAACTCCTTATTAGGTCCATGATATTAATATACTGTTTGGTGTTTCTGTATATATGTCCACCCCCTTTACAGACACACAGACACACACTGACACGCGCACGCTCAACAAAAGACACAAACACACATTTATTTAGTTTACTTCTTTATGTTTACCTTACTAATCATAGAACTAAATATATACTGTATTCCTGGGTTTCATATTTAAATAACTAAATTCCATTTTAATGAGGAGAACATTGTCAGTACTGAAAGGTCATTTAAAATCTTTGCGATTGTTTGAATACCTCAGAAGTGCAGATAATATTGTTGAATTAAAACGAGAAAGGAGAATGAAAATGTAAGTCCAGAGGTCCCCTGGTTTCCTGTGCTGAGCTCTGTATTGGGACATTCCATGAAATGGCTGCATAATTGAGTTGTACATGGCTGAACCTGATCAGAGATGGTTCACTGGCTGACTGAGACTCCGTGCACTAACAGTGCTTGCACCAATGGCACCCCAGGGCAGTCGGAAAGCGCAGAGACACATATTTCCCCCCATCCACTCTCTACAGGAGGAAAAAACGAGGGAGAATACTGCTGATTACATTCTGATAGATTTTTTGGCCTTTGGCAATGGAATTAAAAAGATTAACAGTTCATTATGAAGTGGGCCACATTGATTAGGACATTGACAGATGGGCAGTGACCAAAGTCCAAAGGTAACAATTTATATGTCAAGACAATTGGCACTTAAGTTCTCCCAATAGATTTTTCATTGTCCCGTTTCTCATCTAACATTGAAAAAGTGTTTTAAAAGTGCTGTAATTTGCTTTGGAGTAGATTTGACCAAGTCTGATTTGAGACTGATGAGGAACGGTAAAGCAGTATGATTAGCTGCAGGACATGGTATCATTTTTTCATTAGATCCCATATCAATTTGGTTTGTTATCTCATCTGATTGATGGTGGACACATACATCTACATGTACATTCTATTGTCTATATATATATATATATATATATATATATATATATATATA